>WPIO01000212.1:62500-190000 GCA_009760855.2 Cristatella mucedo
CGCTCAGAAAGCCTCCTTCAGATGTAAATGGCTCATTCATCTGCCCAAATGCTTAATTGAAGATCAGATTCTGCTCGATTTCCGAGGCACCACACAGCTGGTGCTCTGCTGAAGATTATGAGCAGACTGGGCCACTGAGCCACTGCTGCCTAATGCTACTGCTGCTGCTGCATGGGAATGGAGTGACCTGTAAATAAGGGTCTCCTTTGTCTTCGTGCCTTCAAAAAACACCCCGTGCCACCCACTGTCACTGGGCATTTTCTCAAAACAAAATACAGAAAGCCCAGACCGGGTGTGAGTTTAGAACCACAGCATGCACTGGCATAGCTGGATGCAGCCCAGACCAGCAGACATCGGTCCCAAGTGCACCTGCTGCCCTGCAGCACATCCACTACGTTCAAAAACGTGTCAGCAACGGTACAGTGACCTCACATCCTGACCACGGCATTACTGCAGCACTTGGCCACCACCTACCACCCTATGTACGGTACTGGAACGTCACACGATACAGGGAGGACTCCTTCGGGCGTCTCTTGGATGGGAGGGGAGAAGCCGAATCCATGGGACATGTCTCGCTTTCCTACCTCTGAACCCCTCGTCTGCTTGTTTGTTCTTTTTTACCTTCTGCTCCCACCTGTAAGAGAGTAATTTACCTCTACAGGGGCTTCTGACTCTCGATATGGTAAAATACACTGGTAAAATCGTGCCAAAGGGAAGAAACTCTGTACAAACTCTGCTCAACCGGCAGCCGTAGACTAATCACTTATTCCCGACCGGAGTTTTCACCACAGAGTAAGTGTGTATGTCCTACATGTAAGAGCTCTTGCTGGCAGCAGCTTAAGCAGCTCTCAATCGCCAATTGACGGCTTTCGTCTTTAGCTAGGGCAGCCGAGATGCAGGAGCGACACTGCGACAGCATCACAGCGACAGCGACACTGCGACAGTGACATACTGCGACAGCGGCACACTGACAAATTGCAGCCTCAGATGATCGGACCAAGTGCTCAGGTAATTGATCGAGCGCTAAGATTGCCAGGCTCTCTTGTTTAAGGAGGCAGGCACAGCTTTGCTGGCGAAAGTCTATTCGATTGGCACGTTTGCTGCTGTGGCCCACCGGTAGCCAGAAGTTATCAGCCGTAGGTGGCTACTTCAGGCCAAGCCGAAAGCAACACTGGGTCAGCTAACAGTAGGTAATTAGCCAATCAGCCGGGCAAATGAGGCTGACCAGCTGACCAACAGAGTGAGGCAGGACTGCCGTGCAGCCAGCTGTCGGCAGCAGGGCAGGCAGCACGAAGGACCCATCGCTAAGCACAAGACTAAAAGCCAACTGAGGCCTCTGACTGAGCCTAGCCGTTGCTCGGCTTGCCATAGGGTGCGGTGCACGCATGAGCGTGATTGGCCTGCTGGCATCCACTCAGCGAATTGATCTGGCCTGGTCGGTGTGACAACCTGCCATCTTATTCTGCAATCGAGCCCAGCCTACTTTTATGGTAGGCTGCTCTGTGCAGCTGTCGAAACACAGCCTCTTGCAGAGCCGAAAGTGGAGAAGTTGTTGGGCCACAAAGATCGGCCACAACTTAGCTGCAACAGCTGCACTCGTTTTATACTGCTTCTGCTGCTGCAATTCGTCAATGGGTACAAGCAATTCACCTGTTCTGTTCGAAAGCCCTCGAAGAGCGACAGAAGAGCCTCCGGCTAGATCAAGCAAACTTCCATTCCTCTCACTCTCCTATCCCTCCCTTCCATTCTTTTGTCCTTCCTCCAAGGAGAGAATCGCAAGTGCTGCTGGTAGGGGGGTGTGCACCTGGGTGGGATTAGCTCTCATTTGCCCGTGCCGTGCCCAGTTTGCCGGGCAGGCCACCTATGCAAACGTGCGGTTCGCTGACACCCACAACAATGTGGGTATCGGAAGCCACTGAAAAAGTTCAATGGCAGCTCTTGGCTCAACCTTCGCAGACAATTAAATGTGGCAGGCTAGAGCCTGTCGGCTCTGCCCGGATAACAAGCTCTAAGCCACCGGCCGCCGTGGCAAGAAGCAGCCAAGGTGGTAACGGCAGCGATTGCAACAGTATTTTGTGATAGGCAGTTTTCGTGGCCTAATGGTATGGACGAACGAAAGCGTAGGCATGCACAGAGAGAGAGAGAGAGAGAGAGAGAGAGAGAGAGAGAGAGAGAGAGAGAGAGAGAGAGAGAGAGAGAGAGAGAGAGAGAGAACGGGAGAGAAGAGAGGGAGGAGAGAGGGAGGACAGAAAGAGAGAGAGAGAGAGAGCAGAGAGAGAAAGAGAGAGAGAGAGAGAGAGAGAGAGACAAGAGACAGAGAGACAGAGAGAGTGAGAGAGAGAGAGAGAGAGAGAGAGAGAGAGAGAGAGAGAGAGAGAGAGAGAGAGAGAGAGAGAGAGAGAGAGAGAGAGAGAGAGAGAGAGAGAGAGAGAGAGAGAGAGAGAGAGAGAGAGAGAGAGAGAGAGAGAGAGAGAGAGAGAGAGAGACAGAGAGAGAGAGAGAGACAGAGAGAGAGAGAGACAGAGAGCACAGCGAAGAGTATTGAGTACTTACTTATCAGTGCCGGCCTAGCCGTGACCGATGAGCTCGGCTCTGCAACTGCCGCTCAAACTCGATGCACGATGAGTGGTCAACAGGCGATGCAGGATGAGAGAGCAGCCAGTCATGGACGGCTGCCACAAGATGGGTAAACTCGAGGGCAGCTGTGTGCCCAGGTGGGGCTGACCTGAGGCGTGAAGCTCGCAGGCAGCGTGAAGCTCGCAGGCAGTGGTAGTGGCTGAGGAAAGCCAGTGGTTGCTGCTGCTGCAGGAACTTTTTTAGGACTAGCCGTTAACCTCGACTAGTTCAAAGTAAATTGACCTGGCTTGTCCTGGCAAGGACCTCTGAACTCCCTGGGGCACGTGCTGCCCTGAAAGCTGGGGGGGAGGGCATCCAGAGCGAGGCCGAAGATATCTGCAGAACCCATGGAACAGGCAAGGCACCTGCTGCTGCAATTACTACCGCCCATGCTGCTGTGGCGAAATAGCACTGACTGGTCCTACTTTGACAGTTTATGGGGCGATCCGATCCCGATTTAAAGAAATAAAAGTCCATTCGAGCATCAATCAGCCCAATTTAACTCCGACGAGGGACTGAAAATTTGGAATCCAAGTTAAGATGGAAAAAAATGTAATCGAAGCTTGATACAGCGAGTCAGTCGAGCGAGAGGTGGTTGGTTCGAAAGGGGCATCGGACACCGACGTGCTGCTGAGGGCAGAATGGTTTCTGTACAAAGCTGAACGTTAGATCCGTAGACCATTTCGAGCTGAAATTTTGAAACTCGGAGAGAACAGAGCGCCACGAGGTGACAAGCAGTCAACTAAAGAAGTACTCCAAAACCACAGCCAAAGAATGGCAAAGGAAAAGATTTCCAAGGGAGCAACTTGGCGTTCGCGAGAGCATGCAAAACCACCAGTAGCTGTGAGAGCTCCCCAATCTCCCGTACCAGACCCCACCATAAAGAACTTAAAAACACACCTATTTGGGACAGCATTTAGTGGGTCCCTGTGATTCGTCCTTCCCGTGCTTATGCGTGCTGACACTGTGCATGCTGCCACTGACCACATTTGCATGCTGACCGTGTGCATGTCACCCCTAACCACGTTATTCATGTTGTTTATCAAGCCTGATATTACTCACCATTCAATCGCGTTTCCCTTTGCAGCAGATGTAAAGCGCCGAGGAAGAGATTGAGTTCTCTGATGGCGCTTTATCAAGTGCATTATTATTATTATACCGTACCAGACACACTAGATCCGTACAGTACCGCACCGTACCAGATCCCACCAGATCCGTACAGTACCACACCATGACTTAGGAGCCGAAGCTTTTCGATCCGCCCGACCCGAGACATCAGAAAAACGAGACATTAACGACCTTCCTAAATGATATGTGATCTTTGTCAGGTTAGCAGCCGAAAGGGTCACAGCCAAGCACCGACAGTTCGCCAAGAAGTTCAGATATTAGATAAATGCTTAGGGATTAAGGCATCTATCTACTCTTTCGGAGTATTAAAATATGGTTGAAGACTCTCTATCACTATAAAAATGACTGTTGAATCAGCCAATCGTTTTTGCAGTCTGACTTTCCTCATCCTAGAGGCATTTCACATTGCCGAAGGTCTGATGACCGGAAAAACCGAACGCTAGTCCGAATCAGGACGATACAAATAGATGCTGTGTAAGGCAAGAAGCGTACGACGGAGTGGCAGGCAGCTGATGAAGACTATCCTTCGAAGGGCGACTACCTTACAGCTTTATTGCCGGGCACGTCCCTCGGGATTGATCCAAGAAAACCTAGACCACCTTCCCCCCTCGGCTACCTCAATGATGTCGGGCATCACCCGGAACTTGTACGGTCATTTGCAAGGTCATTTCGTTAATTAGTCTCAAGGAATTGTATGCTAGACAGCATCCTCCTGCACCCAAGGTCAGCACCGGTACAGGGTAGAAATCTTGATAAAATCAGGATACCAAGCGCAAGCATCACCAGTAGAAAGAGATCGCAAACGCGGGTTTTCATTTTTAATCTCAATGGCAACGGAGCTATAACGGAAGCAGGCCACCGCAATCCGACAACTCTGCCACCGAATGAAAGCGGAAGTGTACTTACGTTCCAGCAATCTGCCTACGATTGGCTTACAGTTAGTATGCATAGCAAACCCGGGTATTCAAACGCACTTTTCCCAAAAAATGACACCCGGACATGGTACCCTGGTGTCCTTCTGCCTCATGGATGTAAGTATCTCGAAACAAATCTCAGCGCTGTAGTTCTTACACAAAGGCAAGCTAGAAATTATTTTCCTTAATATGAAAAGTTGTTGTCAATGCAGTATACGCGATAAACATGTTAGCAGCAATTGAAAGCTCGAGCACTAAATATCCTGGATGATTTGTCTTGTAGGACAGCACAATTTTTGGAACGTATATTCTAACTGTATCTCGCACCTATATATTTAGACCTCCTTGGCTCATTTAGCTCTTGAAGATGTGCAACCGCAGAAGTGCACTAGTGCTCAGCTTAAACATGCAGCTAGTACTAGCATCAAATTTAGATTCGAATTTATGACTTCCCCAATCATGCAGAACCAGGGGGCAATCGTCTCCCCATCCATGTAGAGAGGGAAGTACCTAAATCATGTGACAAATTTCCCCAGGCCCAAGGGGTAGGAGCAGTGTACCTTGCCCCAAACCTGAAAATCCCGGCTCAGAACCCTGCATGTAGGCAACCTTCACCTTCAGCTGCCGGTTATTGACTTATTTGCACGGTCATCCGGTCCTTTCCGTTCGTATAATAAAATCATCATTCGGTGTCGCTATGCGACGCGATGAGGTTAAACCTTTGCTAATTACTAGCTGAACTGAAATCAACAGAGATAATAAAACCCACTAATCTGCTATATTATAATATATGCCTGTACATTTACAAGAGTCATAAGCTCAATTCTCAGATGAGCTCTCTTTAAGCTTTGCTGGCAGTCGCTCCTCTGAGCTACAATGCAATATCTTGCTGAACAGCTGTCTGAGAATCACGGAACTCACTGCCACGATTCTTGCGACTACTCCGACAACTCCTCTCCTGTTGCCGCCTATGGCACATCATTTCCAGCCGTCCTGAGCTACTACTTCCGTGTTACTTACTACCTCAACAGCTTTCCTGACTCAACTATGCTTCTCACTTTCACCTTGTTGCATGAGATGAATTCTGTTTGCTACCAAATGTGTACCGGAAGCTGCTTAGGCTCTGAGTGGGCTATACAAGACTCTCCCACATAGTCTTTGTAGCTTTGTGGAGTTACAGTCGGGGATACATTACATTAAACTACAGCCGGGTTTGTGTGGAGCAAATCGAAACTGCAAGTTCACTCTGAATGCATTCGTGCACCGGCTACCTAACAGCCACGGCCGCGTGAGAATGCCGGCTTTCCAATAACCCCTTAAAATTCACAATGACCACAGATTCTAAGCTTACTGTTCCACTCCAACGAACAAACTAACATATAATAATGTTGGACCGCGGCAGACTTGTTTCCTCTGTTGGGCGATCGCGTTCTAGACCAGTCGCCCGACATCGAGTCTGACACTGTGCTCGTCGTTAAGCTTCGAGTCTGGTCAACTATCGCCCTCTCACTAGAGCAGCCACCGACGACAAGAAATATTGCGGCGATTGGATGTAGTCAGTTGAACTGAATAACTCTAAATGATCCTCCGTCTTGAGATGCTAGCCTGGGCAGAGGAATGCAGCCGAGGCAGAATCCAGCAGGCCGAGCAGACAGATGAATTGCATGCCGGGAGAAGTCGGAGCAACTCGATCTGGCCAATGGCGGCCAATCGCCCTTCCTCCGAACACGTTTTCGACCCGGGCTAGCCTAAGCCGTACCGTCTAGCTAACCCACGGCTACAGAGCAGCGTTTGCCGACCGATTTTGCACCCTCTATCCTCATTTTCCTTACACGCGACACCCGCGGACACTACAGGGGGTGCAAAGCCGACCGATTTCGCACCCTCTATCCCCATTTCCCTTGCACGCGGCGACACCCGCCGGCACTACGGGGGCGCAGAGCCGACCGATTTCGCGCGAGAAGCGAATGCACGCGAGAAGCAATTCCTGGCGGCTGGTAACCAGGGCAAGCCTACTACACTTACCTACACCTGGGAAACAGACACCGGCTGCTGGTGACGGGGGGGGGGTGGCAGCCTCCACCTACCTACACCTGGGTCGCCTAGGCCCGGGCAGCTTCGAACACCTGACGTGTGCGACGTCGCGATACTTAAGCAGCTAATGGGGGGAGGGAGGCTACAGAATAAGCTGGCGGATACAGACGATATGACTCGCTCATCCGCTCGACAGCCATTTATTTGTCCGCCGTACGGCGGCCGACGAAGCAATCTCACTACGTGCATGTGGTGCACAGCCGTGCGACACGCTAAATGAGTCCGTCACTGAATGCTGTCGAGAGCTCGACGTCTCCTCCAAGCGCCAACTCGCGTGTCAGAGCAGCAGCACACAGCTCGTCGGCTCGCTGCGAAACCCGGCAGCTAGCCGGACATGATAAGCGCGGCACGAACGCCTGTGAATGTGACTCGGCGGTCCTCCGGGAATGGGTTGCAGCGACCGATGGGATGAGGGCATTGGACCGTTACTCGCAACACACGACCAGATCACCGGAATCAGGGGACGGGGCAACGGGACATTTTCCTGCGATGAACCCCCTAGCCCCCATAGCTAGCGACACAGTTCGGCTGCAGGCTCGTTCGTTGCAGGTCGCCTGTCACCGGCCCGACAGGCGCCCGCACGGGCGGTAGGTAGCCCTGAGCGCTATGGACGACTTACTCACCTGGGCTCATCTTGTGCAAGCTCCTCTTGAAGTAGCTTAGCAGAGATTCGCTTGGAATGTCAGCCATGCCGGGCGAATGCCCGATTGACTCGCGACAGCACTAGCCCAAGCAGTCCGACATTGTCGACGGCACACGGTCAGCACGCCGCCAGGCGGGCGGCGAAGCAGCCCAGGGAGAGCCCACTCCAGGAGAGGAATTGACCGACCGGTGTAGACCTAGACGAGAAAGCAGCCAATCACAAAGGTCCAGGACCACTGGGTCGTAGACTCATCATTCATGTCCTCGGCAGTCTGGTTGGTAGGACGACTGGGCAGGACGAGCTGGCAGCTGGCGAGACGCCTCGAGCTGGCGGCCACCGCCCATACACGGTCGCTTACTCGCCTCCATTAACTGCAGTTAACGGGTGCAGCGACATAAAGACAATGTCGGCTAGCGGTTCTTTTATGCAGCGGGGGGGGGGGGGGCATTTAGGACGGCCAATCGAGAGGTGCAATTAATAATGCACGATCTAGCCACGCGATTGTGCCACGCGGCACTAATTTCCGCGAGCCGAGATTTAAGGCTTATTATTTTTTATTATTTTTTCGCCACTGGCAGGAGCCCACGGGGGGGGCAACGAAGCTGCAGGAGGCTGGGTTGCAGCAGACGACCATTCAGGCGTCCGAGACGGCGTTCGAATGGCCGCGAGCCGCGAGCCGAAAAGGCTCGGGATCGGGAACCGCGGGTGGCCGGCGGCGATGCAGCTCGAAAGGCCAGACGGCGAGGAAAAGGATGCCGTTCAAACCTTACTTTTCCGCCGCAAGTGTTACCGCAGCCAATACCCTTGGCAAGAAGCGCTGCAGCGTCAGCAACGCCCGCTGCGAGGCTGCGAGAGACGAGAGGCGAAGGATCCGACCAGGAGAGATCCGACATAGCAGCATTGACGAGCTTTGCCTCGGCGAGAGCTCTCGCTTGAAGTCATCCGAAGGTACGCACAGCTGCAACGCGCCAACTGCTCGCCGTCGACCGGCTGAGACTGCGTTTGCTCGCCATCATCCTTGACCCCGACGAAAACCTTGCGCTCGCGGACTGGCGGGCGGGGCTCCTTCCCGCGAGCGCTGCTCCCTATTCGCTATGTCCCGAGTAGACCAATCCGCGTAGATCAATCACCCAGCCTCGACGACGTCTTCGCCACTAGACGGCGCGACTGGGCCGCTAACTCGTGTAAAAACTATAACCAGCTTGTCGAATGCCTATTGCAAATAGCCTCTTCGTCTGCCGCAAAGTCTGCTGCAATTGGAGAATATTCACGACCTGCGCCTTCCTCTCGGGAGGCCACGTTTTTTCTCCTGCGATCAAGCGAGAATCAATCCTTCCTTCACAGAGACGAGGACGAGGAGGACGAGGAGAGCGGAGAGGCTCGCGTTGCCAAACTTGATTCCGAGCTTGCCTCATCATAATGTTTATCCTTCATCAACGGGCGTCCGTTCTGATATTTCTGATTATTTGACCTCGGCTCGCAAAGGGTGACGGCGGAAGTCGTTTGAAAGAGCTCCTTCAGTAACCCTTTGCCCTTTATTCTCATTGGAACAGATTCCAATAATAGAATAATTAAGATAAATAAATATCAATAAAATAAAATAAACTAAGATAAACATATAATTCACTTGCATAGTGCCCTAGGAGAACTTAGTTTCCATTCATTCTAGTCTATATATATACACCACGGGACTTGAGCCCGCGACCTCGGTCAAGTAATTCACCTTGACCTTGGGCGGGGCGAGCACCTTAACCGCTGGAACGAGCCAGCGTGGCCACTACTCCCCTCAACCGCCGCGAACCAACTACCCCCCCCCCGTCCGAGTGACGAGCCGTGGCCCGAATGAATAATCTCGTGTACAGCTTTCAAAGATTGTAATCCAAGCCATAGTTTTGGCGGCTGCCTACCAACGCTTTCTAATCACTAATGGGGTTAATTTTACACTATTGTGGTTTTCATAAAGCGGTCCGCACACTGGAGTACTTACTACTGGAATTGTGGGCTGGAACAACTGGCTATTACGCGAGTTTACTAACGATTGATTCTCAGCACGACTACTATCCAAAAAAGGGCGTTGAAATCATTCGCAGGGGAAAGCGAGTTAACAGCCGCTAGCAATGCAGTCCACCAAAAAGAGGCTAATAGACAAGCATATAAAGGGGCCAGCCGAAGACGCAATCTAAAACTATGCACGTAAACAATCAGTAATGAGGATGCACGCAGGTACCTAAGAACAACTAACTATACCAATAGCTACTAATGAGCAGCATGACGTCAGCAGCAAGTTAGCGCCGAGCTCGCTTGCTAAACCTCGCTCAGCCAATCTTAGCAAGAAATCCTTCGCAGAGAGTTTAATATTTTTTCTCAGCGATCTGACCTACGCCAAGGCCTAGACGACCAATCGCCGAGCCGTTGGCCTATTTATCAATCTCCTTTTAGTAAAGCCAGCGCTTCACCCCGCCTTCGTTGCCGATGCCGGCAGCGCGGGAATCAAGCGAGAGCCAGGTGAATAGGGAGGCTCAGAAGGGTCAAACGGTCGGTAGAGATGCTGAGTATCGTTGTCATAGAAACGACAGGCAAGATTACGCCTGGCGAAGACGTCAGCTAGAGTAAAGAGAAAGACCTAATGAAAAAGATGGGGCCTACGACCAAACCATGAGGTACTTCATACTTGAAGGGCTCCCTAAATGACCTACAGCCGCTCGCATCTACACTCTGACGTCGGTCATTGAGGCGGGCGAGGGCCTGAGAGCCAGTTTAGCATTTAGCGCCAGCGATATAAAGGCGTGTGTGCAGAAGCGCTGCGAAAGGCTCTGAAGGTTCGCGCGAGACGGTGCGAGACGGCCGATTCTGAAGTTGTCTGTCGCTGTTAGGCAACCTACTAGCAATCCCCGCTGCAAGATCCCCGCTGCAAGACTATGGTGGTAGCACTAGAAAAGCAAGCCACAGTCATAGTTGGCCACGCCTCCTCCTGACTCCTCGCTCGCTCTCGCTGATGGATTTCATGAATCGCCATAGGCGTCAAGAGGGGCGCCGCCGCCGCAACGTCAGTCCTCGCCTTACCTCGCTCCACAAAATGTGCTGGTGTGGCTGCCATTTTCTAAGCGAAACTAAGATAAATACAAAGCCATGAAAAGCGTGTCATTTATTACGCTACTCAGCCTGAGACAGTAACATAATGAATGCGACTACCGTTCGCTATATACGCCACGGCCAACTTCCAAGAAGAAAAGGTATCTCTTTGAAATGCCCTTTGAAATGCCCGCACCCCTACGCAGTACTCGACCGCACAACTAACGCGGCATCAAAAGCGCCAGCTGCCTATTGCTTGATTTCTGCAGTGCACAGAAAAAATACGGTTCTCAAGAGGTGCTAACTGTTTTATTGCCATTATTAGGCAGTACTAAAAGCACCACGATAAATACAAAAATCACATAAAATACTTAAATATCCAGCAAAAAAGATAACGCAATCAACGCTTATACAACGACGCTTCACGGCAGCCGCAAATACGCCAAAGCGCAACGACCGTCCATTCCCAGGAGGTAAGGTGCTCGCTCTTAACAATAACAATAATACATTTTATAAAACGCCCTCAGATAACCCAGTCTCATTCTAAGCACTTTATATTTGCTGCAAAGGAAGCACGATCGAATGGTAAGAGGTAGCATGCTCAGTAAAACACCAGAATAACAAGGTTAGGGTCGACGTGCACAGGGTCGGCATGCAAGTATGGCTAGTGGCAGCGTGAACGGTTTCAGCACGCATAAGCACATAAAGGTCGTATCAGAGGGACCCAGTAAAATAGATGCGTCTTTCTTTTCTTTTTAAATGTAGTCAAGTCAGGAGATGTCGTGACGCAAGTCGGAAATGAGTTCCAGACTTTGTGAGCATAAAGGCACGGTCTCCAAAGGATTTGAGGTTTTTAAGGGATATTGGTAAACAATTAGGTTCCAAAAAGCTGGCGGTACGATGCTTAGCCTGATGGGGGAGCAGATCTGATTGGGACCTAAAAGTGAGCGACAAAACCTTGAAGTCGATGCGTTGCTTGACTGGTAGCCAGTGCAGGTCGTCAAGAAGTGGAGTGATGTGGCAACTGCGACGCTCACGACAGACAAGCCTAGCTGCAGAGTTTTGCACCAGCTGCAATTGCCTGATTGCACAGGCCGATAGACCAGCAAGCAGTGGGTTACAGAATTCAAGTCGGGTGTCACAAATTCATGGAACAATTTATATGCGGCATCTCTGTCTAAACAAGACCGAATTTTAACCATGTCGTGTAGCTGGAAGCAGGCCGACTTGACTGCGGAGCTGATAAAAGGTCGTCTAATAAAAGGTCACATTGGAACTTGATTTCGTGAAGATTCAACAGAAGATATGCTGGCAGAGCCGATTTTGAGCGATATTCTTTCTTATTTCTGAATCACACCTGGTTTGCCCACAACTAGAAAGTTAGTTTGTCATCATTTAATTTAAGAGAGTTTGCTGCCATCCATGTGCGGATGCAATCAATACATGCAACAAGGGAGTTGAGAGAATTCGACGTGCAAAGGGTCGATAAAAAATGTACAACAACTGGGTGTCAACATCTGCTCTGCATAAAAATTAAAGCCTAGATTGTGCCATGCAGTCACACAAACAATCGGCCAGAGAGAGAGAGAGAGAGAGAGAGAGAGAGAGAGAGAGAGAGAGAGAGAGAGAGAGAGAGAGAGAGAGAGAGAGAGAGAGAGAGAGAGAGAGAGAGAGAGAGAGAGAGAGAGAGAGAGAGAGAGAGAGAGAGAGAGAGAGAGATAGAGAGAGAGAGGGAGAGAGAGAGAGAGAGAGAGAGAGAGAGAGAGAGAGAGAGAGAGAGAGAGAGAGAGAGAGAGAGAGTATAAACCGTGAAAAGAACGGGACCGAGCACAGATCCCTGAGGTATCCCACATTTCCGAGGTTGCTCGGATGATCTTTGTCCATACACATCAATATTCTGGAGTCTGCCACTGAGATAGGACCTGAACCATTGCAATGCAGTGTCGTGGGTTCCAATGCTGCAGAGGGCGGTCCTTTATTACCAATTGCAAGCAGTGGTAAAAAAGCCGTTAAGGCTCTTCTGCCGCTATGAGCAGCTCACTGCTTGCGGACTCACTTCGCTGAGTCATAGTAGTTCCGTCACGGAAGACAACGCTGCGCCATCTTCCCTCTTGCCGGAATTTCGCCTTTTTGCCACGTCACGTAAGTGCGCCATCTTGTGGCCTGATGGACTTTCTCACTTTAATTAGTAGAGATACAAATGAGACTTCTAAATCAGCCGATATTTATTCATACTTATTACTACTCTCGAGCATCGCTGACTGCGGTAAATTTAAGGTAGGCGGAGGCTGAAGCCTCGCGCGCGCGGAAATGTCCAATGAAATCCAATTGGCCAAACCGCAGCACTCGGCAAAGCAGCGTAGAGATCGTCGCTCTGCTTTCAAATCTCAAAATTGAGAATGCCATCGTTAGAATCCGTTGCCCAGCAACGTCTAAATGGGAAAAGAGATTCCGGTGGAATTATCAGCCAATGGTACCCCCCCCCCTCTGTCGTTCAGTTGGCGGAACGTTGGACGCGTACGCGCCTCGCACAGCGAAGCCTCAATGAAGAGCTGTCGAGATTTGAGCAGAAACGAGCAGAGGCTGTGGAGTGTATCGCGAGAATTCACGAGACCCGGCGCTCCGGAACGCGGCCTGACGGTGTTTCGTAGCGCGCTCTAAAAGCGGCGTCGCGCAGTTCGCGATCGCTGTCCTGGGCCCCGACGACGCCCGGGAAAAAAGTCGGCGGCGCCGCTCGGCGGCGCCGCTGCGAATCGATCGAGTTGTTTCTCTGCAAGACGATGCGGAAGCGGAATGCTGCAAAATCCGCGCCGCCCTCTAAGCAGTCCGGACGAATTCCTGCGAGATGCGCAAAGCAGACGAGGACCGAATTCGGCGCAGTGTCGCTCGCAGCAGACGGGCGAGTTCGACCTTCCGCGTCCGGCGCGGAGCGTTCTAGAAGCTTCGCGACGCGGCGGCCGGCCGAGGCAGGAAGTCTCGGCCGGCCGCGGGCGCGAGCCAATGGCGGGCAGGCCTGCCTGTCTAGCCAGCCTCGGGCAGGCCCTAACGCAGCGCGCCCGCTGTCAGCCGGTAAAAGCCGGCAGAGCACTCCACCGGTTCCGCCCTACGCAATACTTCGGCAATAGTGAATAATAATAATAGTGATAGTAATAATAAAACATTTGTGCCGCTGTTCAAAAGAACTGAATATCTTTCTAGGCAGTTTAGACACGGTAGACAGAAAGCTGATCGTCGACTGATTAGCGTCAGCGTCGTCCGCCGCCATTGCAAGACGCACGAGCGCGATGAGGGCTGCTCGCGTGGTCAGGGCGATTAGGTTGGATTCAAGTCGAAGGTCCCGTTTAGTTTCAACTGACATTACGTTGCCTGCGCCCCTATATATTCCGCATACCGTTGGCCGAAGTTGAGACTTCTCGCAGGGCTACGTCGTAAAAAAACAACCGGATCGGACGTAATAATCATAATAAATAATAGTAATAAAATAATAATCGGACGTATAATTCGTCCGTCGCCACTTCGCGCTTCGACTTTCGTGGCTTCGCTCTGTCGCGGTTTTTTCAAATACTGTATATTCATTAAAGAGTTCCTTCCTCCCATCACCACGTCGCCGATGCAGCCCGTGGATCGAGGCGTTGTTCGCGCGTTCAAGGCCCTCTACACGCGAAACACCCGGCAGCGCCTCGTCGAAGGCATGGACCTCGAGGAGAACTGTTTGCTGAAGGAGTACTGGCGGCAGTATACATACCATCGCGACCTGTCTGATGAACATCCAGGCAGCGTTGAATGACATGAAGACGGAGACCGTGAAGGCCAGCTGGAAGAAGTTGTGGCCCGATAGTGTCCACGACTACAGAGGATTCGCGCCAGAAGATATAAGCAACTCGGCAAAGGATAAGGCAGCTAGGCTAGCCCGGATGCTGGGAGGAGAAGATTTCGCGGACACGACCCGCGACGATGTGGATGATGACGCTGCCGAAGACGCATTCGGCTCCCGAACTGGCGAGGATCAGGTGGAGAGATGGCTAAATCTGCGAGTGAGAAGTACCGAGGAAGAGCAGCCAGATGGGGGTCAGGAGGTCAGGAGGTCAGGGGGTCAGGAGGTCAGGAGGTCAGGAGCAAGTTAGCCGTACACTGGGGCGTCTCTCGCAAGTTGTGAAAACTATTAAGGAAGTACAGGACTTGATTGGCGAGTGGGACCCACAAATGATGCGTGCATCGCGGTTTCGGAATGCACTCGAGGTTGCGATGGAACCCTAGAAAAGCCTCCTCGCGCATGTGAAAAGACAGCGCCAGCAGCGGCTGCTGCCCGTCACGACGCTCTTCAGCCGCGCACCCGGACACAGCCGCTGCCCGCGCCTACAACTACTGCAGCGGAAGAAGACGACGGCGCACCAGTTTAAGATAGTGCACCACTTGAAGACTCTCCTACTGAAGTCGGGCCTTCAGAGGAGCAGTGACCTCGCTCTTCTTTTCTGGGCTGCACGTCTCTTCGTCTTAATCGCTTCATCACCAAACGCACTATTTTCGTAGCTTGGTGTTTGTGCGTAAGAACTGTGTGTGCGTGTGTGTAATGAAACGTAAAAATAATATGATATTTGCAACGTCTAATATGTCTTATTTTCTCTTATTGTGTCTAATATTATATGCTGGGTTATATGAGTGCAATGGTGACTAAAGGGCGTTAGTTCACGTCTAGAGGCTCTAATAACGTTGAAAAACGTATTAAGGTTGTTATCAGGTTCTCTAGGCTCTAACTACGAAAATATTCAATTTTTAAAGAAGAGCCCTACTTCGCGGAAATGCACATATCGCGGTAGAGTCTGGAACGGATTAACCGCGATAAACGAGGGTCCACTGCATAGGCGTAGCCGGAAGCTCGCATGCGGGCAACGAAAGCCGGCGAGATGATTGGCGAGTTTTCGCGGCCAGCGAGCGACGGATGGTTGGCGAGCCTGCAGGGTCACAGGTCAGCAAGGTCAGTGGAGGTCGCTGGAGGGCTGAGCCGTCTCGCGGTTAACGTTCGATAAATAGAGATGCGGTTGCCGCTCGCGACTCGCCAAGCGTAAATAAATACTGATTTAATAGCTGATTTAGCAGCCTCTTTTTGTATAGCGACAGGAGAGCCTTAAAGGTCATCACCGCCGCTTGCAGTGGGCGATACAGGATCGCCCACCGCAGGATAGGAACTCTGGACCTCGGAGCCGAGGTCGTGAAAAGCGGCCGCCTTACTCGGTGTGCCGTCGCGGCTCGCCGTACTATCGATTGACCCACGACCTCGGGATCGAGGTCGTGAAGAGCAACCGCCCCAGTTTCGCAGAGAAATTCGGTTAATGAAGCAAACCAGCCCCCCGACAGCTTTTTTCCAAGGGCTTCGAGGATTGTTTCCCACGGAAGGCGTCCCGAGAAGCGATTTACCGACGTCGAATGCGCGCGCGTGCAAGCATTACATGACAAAAGTACATACATTTACATAAAATAAAAAAATTTACATAGCAACCTTGCCTCCATCGAGCGGTGCAGGCGATTCCGGATGTCGGACGCGCTTTCAAGCTGCCGCACGACCGCCCGTGCGCCCCGCGGAGGGAGCGTCTGCACGAGCTCAGCTCCGCACTCCACACCCCCTCCCGTCCCCCGCCGCGCCGGCTCGGGCGGTAGCGTGGCCGCAAAAGCCCGGCGACACCCAGGGCAGCGGCGGCGAGGCAGGTCCGGTTGCTGCAATCGGTCGAGGGATCCGAGCGTACGTATCGCTATAGCGAGCGAGGACGGCTAGTGTGTCGCTGGCGTCAGTTTTACATCGATCGAGTCGTTGGGCCTTGAACGCAGCCTATAAACCGTTTATAGGCTCATAAAGCGTCGTAATAGGCTATTAACTTTAATGCGCTGTTCGAAGGGTGGCCGCGCCATTCCAGTGGCCAGCTCGAGCTCGCCCGATCCCAGCATAGCAAAAGCAAAGGTCAACTGATTGATGTGGCCTTATCAATTCGGCTGCAGAAGAGAATCGTTGGGGGGCGGGGCGGGGGCGGTGGGGCCATCGCCCCGCCCCGCTTGCAGTGGACGATGAAGAATTGTCTGCTTCTGTGACTCAAATCCGCGATCCGAGTCGCGAGGTGCGAGCAAGCTGCCCCTCGGCTAAGACGCGGCGCAGCAGCAGCAGCAACTTTCGCCCTCCTTCGATCGTCGCCGCCCACCTCATGCGATCCCCCTCCGCCGTCGCACGACGCGACGTCTCGCTGCTCGAGCTTCCGGCGCTTCCGGCGCTTCCGGCGCTTCCGGCGCTTCCGGCGCTTCCGGCGCTTCCGGCGCTTCCGGCGCTTCCGGCGCTTCCGGCGCTTCCGGCGCTGAGTTGGCCAATTGGAGAGAGCCGGCAGAGCGAGCCGGCAGAAGCTCAGGCTCACCTGCCTTCGGTATGCGACAGACGTGCCTCAAGTAGAATGTGCCCGCGTTTCTTCGCTCTGGCAGCTTGCCGAGCTGGTTCGGCCCAGTGGTTAAGGTGCTCTCGCCCCGTCCTTGGTCTGGCTGAGGTCTTCGGCTCGAGCCCCGAGGCGTACGTATGAAGCGCCTGAATGGAGATTGAGTTCTGTCAGGGCGCTATGCGAATGAATTATATTATTATTATATATATTTACTCTATCAACCCCTACATTAAGCTAGACTTTTTAGTGAGCCAGGCAGTCAGTGTCAGTGGGGGCCGGCTCACCCAGGCAGCTACGTCAGCAGACGCTCAGGCCGACCTCCCAGCAAACAGTGTGAGTTTTCCGTGATTTTTCACGGGTGCAAGCTAGTCGCACGATGCATACAGGGTGGTGACGAGAACTCTTGAACGATGACTGTCAATTTCGGATTTCGACGGAGCAGAAATGCAGCCCTGTTCGCCATTCAATCTAAAAAAATCTGAATAAAATGTGGAGAAGACGTTGAAACATCTTGAATTTAGACTCTTGCGTTGCTGTCTGAGGCAGCGCTTGAGAGACACAGGGAGAGAGATAGAGAGAGAGAGAGAGGGAGAGAGAGAGAGGAAGAGAGAGGGAGAGGAAGGGAGAGAGAGAGAGAGAGAGAGAGGGAGAGAGAGAGAGAGAGAGAGAGAGAGGAAGAGAGAGGGAGGGAGAGAGAGAGAGGTGCTGGTAAGCTTGATAGATAGGATTTATTCCCAAAAATAACAGTTTAAGCGTGTACTGGTTATTTACAGAAATATATGTGCATATACAGTATCTAGGTAAGTGAATATGCGGAAGGTATTTACAAAGAGAGACAGAGAGATTGAGAGAGAGACTGAGAGACAGAGAAAGAGAGAGAGAGAGAGAGAGACAGAGAGCGGCAACGCGCGAGTCCTGTGAGGCCGTTTTGATTTCTCAGATCAGGCCAGCCGGCCGGCCACGCTCATTAATGGCAAAGCACGCGTGCAGAACAGTTTAAAAATTAAAATACCGATAATTTTCTACTTTCAATCTTGAGCGGAGTAACAGTTGCGACAAGTCAGTATTGAAACGCATTGACAGCGTATGCCTGCGAATAGTTTATGCAGAAATATTGGGCGCAATTGATAGCTGCTGAGAGCGCCAGTATACACGACGGCAGGGCATTAATGTCAGTAGCTCCGGTAGCGGGAGTCGCTGACGACTCACCGTCAAGGTGAAACTGCGTTACCAGCGTCGAGTTGCAATTATCGGAGTGCAAATATAAGCGTCGGGTAAAGAAAAGATTTTTGGTTAAAAACCTAAACTTGCGAAATTACCAAAAGTTATCGCAACAGTTTTATTTGAGAAGGGTCGTGCTTGGAAGAAACTTGGCTCTCTTTTTAAGCTCGAGCAATTGCTGAACGATGCTGACCGTAATTTAGAAAAAAGTTTTCGATCTTAGTATTCTCTGATAAACTTGTTAGAGGCACTTTACATATGCTGGTAAGGAAGTGTGTCAAAAATTGGTAACATATAGCGTGCACAGTATCAGCATGCAAGACATACAAATGGCCAGTTACGCCGACGAGAAAATGATATAAGGAACTTGAGCGGGGTCGCTTGAAGAATCCCGACTGAAATGTCTCCGATGTAGCATTCTTGCTCCACAAGCTGCTGAGAGACAATTGTTGTTTCGCGACTCTGGAACGAAAAAAGAAAATAAATCCGGCGGCGATAGCTCGATCTTCGACCTCCAAATCCGCTATCGATCCTAGCAAAGGCCAAGTCTAGCTTCTACAAAAATATTGCTGAATCACAGATGAGTAATCCAAAAAAAGCCTATTTCTACCATCAAGCATCTCCTTAACCGCTGCCACTTGACCTGCTTACCTAGTGATCCCTATGGTCTGATCTGGCTGAGCACTTCTCTAGCTTATTTGTCAGCAAGATAGACAAAATCAGAGTCCATCACTAAGATTGTAGCATCCCTCACGACTCCTGGCCCTCAATTACATAAACACAGGACTTAGTTCCCTCAATTCCTTGCACTATCTCAATTACTACATTCAAGGGGGCGACGAATGAAATTATCTTGAAATTAATTTCTCAGTCAAGCAAGACAACTAGTCTTTTACACCATATCCCCACGGTCCTACTTATATGATGCTTAGAACTTCTGCTTCCATGCATAGCTAACATAATAAATATGTCCTTAGCCTCATATCACCGGCGCCTTTCAAAAAGGCTGTGGTTAGGCCACTAACAAAGAAAGCAACGCTAGACCACGAGGACTTGAGCAGCTTCCGTTCAGTCCCCCTTCTCTTGTTCCTATCAAGGACGGATGCAAAGACGATGCAAAGATGCAAAGAACGAGTCGTGGCAGACCAGATGAACTCATATTAAAGCTTCAAACCTTGCTTGTAGGTTCCAGTTTGGTTTTAGAGTTAATCACTCTACCCCAAGTCGGCATTGCTTCGGGTGTATAACTACCTACATAGGAATGCAGACTTAGGTAGAGTCTGTCTGCTTGTTTTGCTCGATCTTTCGACAGCTTTTGATACTATCGATCACCAAGTCCTTCTTGAGTACCTCTCATCTCTTCTGAGCATGACTGGCACTGCCCGCCAATGGTTCAGGTCCTATCTCGGTGAGAGACTCCAGAGTGTTGATGTGAATCGACAAAGATCATCAGAGGAACCTTGGAAATATAGGGTACCTCGGGGCTCCGTGCTCGGTCCCGTTATTTTCACGGTTTATACTTTCCCTCTAACCAGTGTCATTGCCAAGCTCAATCCAGGCTTACACTTCTATGCAGATGACACTCAGTTGTACCTTCGCTTTGATCTCTCCCAGGCCTCCAGCACGTCAAATTGTCTCAACTCTCTCCTGCATGTATTGATGACATTGGCGCACGGATGGCAGCAAACTTTCTTAAATTTAATGACGGCGAAACAATCCGACTAGTTATGGACAAACCAAGTGGGATTCAGAAATTGGAGAAGTTCAGAAATTGGAGAAGTTCAATCAGAAATTGGAAAAGTTACCGAAAAAGTTATCGAAAAAAGTATCAAAAAGAAAATTTATCGAAAAAAGATATCGAAAAAAGTTATCGAAATCGGCTCTGCCGGCTGATCTGCACGAAATCTAGGTGTCACTGTTCCAAAGTGACCTTTCATTAGACGACCACATTAGACGACCACATTTCATTAGACGACCACATTAGCTTCCCATTCAAGTCTGCCTTCTTTTGGCTACACGACATTGCTAAACTTAGAGCTTGCTTAGACAGGGATACTATATCAAAACTGGTCTATGCATTTGTGACATCCCGTCTTCTGTAGCTCACTGCGTGCTGGTCTACCGACCCGTGCACTCAGATGTTTACAGCTGGTGCAAAACTCTACAGCCAATCTTGTCTGACGTGAGCATCGCAGTTGCCACATCACGCCACTCCTAGCTGACCTGCACTGGCTCCCATTGAAGCAGCGCATCGACTTCAAGGTTTTGTCACCCGCTTTTAGATTCCTTCATTTTTTGGCTCCAGCCTACCTATCAGATTTACTCCCCCACCAGGCTAAGCATCGTACCACCTGCTTTTCGGAACCTAATCGTTTATCTATTTATCGTGCAAACTTCAAATCATTTCGAGACCTTTGTCTTTAGTTCCTATGCTCCCAAAGCCTGGAACTCACTATCGACGCAACGTCCCTGACACGACGACATTTAAAAAAGAAGCTCTAAACGCATCTGTTTATTATATCATTTGGCGGATCTTTGTGATTCGTCTTTCGTGTGCATGTACCTGCTTACACTGTGCCAGCTGCTTGCGGATGTTAGCACCAATCACTTGGTAATGCTATCTAACCAGTATCTGTGAAGTGCCTAAAAAGAGATTCAGTTCTCTGAGGGCGCTAAGCAAATGTATTATAGTTAACATTATCATTCTTATTTCTAGTTTTTTGAAGTATTGGTCGAACGACGGCTGATTTGAAAGACCTAGCAACTTTGTCAAATGCAGAATTATTAACCCTATAACCTATGCCTGGGCTAGGTTTGTGCGCTAGTGAAGAGGAAAGTGGCGACAGTGAAGTCTTCAGGCGACGATCTCTTTTAGCTGGGCTTATTTACAGTAGCTACTTAATCTGCTGAAACCTTGGAAATTTTCTCAATGAAAGTCACAGATTGTGACTAATCGACGCCTAAGATGGTGACTAATCAACGCTTGTCATAGTAGGACGTGGCTTTAAGTAGTATGTGCATTTTTGTCCAAGAAGGCCGATCGGTCATTCAATTAATGTGCGGGGAGTGAGATCACTTAGCTTTGCAATACGGGAAATACGGGAATAATTGACCATCTTAACTACTGCCTTGAGCGTGTTTCTTGTCGAATGACCTAGAAGGAGAAGATTGGCGGTATAATATCGGTAGATGTCTTTCATGCAGCCAGTATGAAAATCTGGAGCTCTTCGGCCGCCTCCGCCGCCTTGGAAAAAGCATGACTTCAAGCAATATTTCACCAGCCTTCGGAAGGAGGGCGCATTGCAGCGGACCTTTTTTTGTCAAATTTCAGTTCGGTAAGCCAGCGGCATCCCATCGCCCAGGCGGCAGGAAGGCGTAAGGAAGGCGGCAGGAAGGCAGAAGGAAGGCGGCAGGAAGACGGAAGGAAGGCAGAAGAAAGGCGGCAGGAAGGCAGAAAGAAGGCGGCAGGAAGGCAGAAGGAAGGCGGCAGGAAGGCAGAAGGAAGGCAGAAGGAAGGCGGCAGGAAGACGGAAGAAAGGAGGCAGGAAGACGGAAGGAAGGCGGCAGGAAGACGGAAGGAAGGCGGCAGGAAGACGGAAGGAAGGCGACAGGAAGACAGAAGGAAGGCGGCAGGAAGACGGAAGGAAAGCGGAAAGAAGGCGGACAGAAGGAAGGCGGCAGGAAGACGGAAGGAAGGAGGAAGGAAGGAGGCAGGAAGATGAGCTTCGGCGGGACCTTCGGTAAGTCGGTTTGGCAGTCGCGCGAGGGTGGGTGGATTGACTAGCTTTAGATCCGTTTACAAAATTGACTCGTCACAAACGGGCACGCAGTGTGTGATTTCGCGATCGCTTCAAGGACGTTGCATCGAGCGACGAGGGCGGCGCTCAGGTCGTCTTGGATCAGCAGCGGGGAAGCGGCGTCTGAACGCAGCGTAATTGCAGCAGCGATTGCCCGGGTCGCAGCCCTATCTTTATACAGCGAAAGCGAGGCTGCTAGCTACCCTATATATATGTGCTCGCTCTTCACGGCCCGGAAGTCTTGGATTCGGACCCTGCAGCGATGGATTATTCTGTAGTGACCACTGTGCTGCGGCGGCGATAGCCGTAAAGTATCTTCTGACGCTCTATGAATGGAGCTGTCAACTCAGCTTACCGCTTTGTTCGTATGTTAAAATGCGAGCCTGACGTAATCGGGATAAAATCAGGCTTTTCCGACCATGTTTATTTGTGGTCCGTGCTCTATTAAGTGTTAAGAATGATGCGTGTTATTATCGAGATCGGCATAAGCGGAGCATAAGTTGCTTTTTATATAAGGACACGTTAATTTAATTTAGCCACGGAAGTGAGCAGCAACGGCCCGGGAGCTTAAAGTAAAGCGGAGCTTCGCTGTGCTGTAGTACTTTATGTAGGAACCTGCAGCGTAACTTTAAATCTTTTACCTTTGGTGTTTTTAAATGATGAATAAAACAATAGTTCATTTGTATGGCACCCGAAGAGAGCCTAATCCCTATCCAGGCACTCGCATGTGCTAGAATGTGCTCGAATCCGCGACATAGGGGTTGAGGCGAGCATCTTGAAGCGATGCTTCATCAGGGCACATCGACAAAACTAGGCTGTTTGGCTGACCGATATCCCACAGATAAGCTCTATGTAGTATGGTGGTGGCGCAACTTTCAAGTCGTGGAAATTGCCACAGTACAGCGCTGCGAGAGTTTATCCGCAGCGCGGACCGCGTGCAGGCCGGCAAGAAGACACGTGACAAGCAATGGCGGTCGCTTTAAAGGGCGTGATCCAGATCACGAAGGCTGCTTACCGACCTGCCAAGAGCAATAAAACTTAAATTGGATATATAAATATTCATTCTTAAAACTATTTAACACATACATAATCAGGATTCATTATTTTACTCGGCTGCGTACAGACCATTCATTTAGCACAGATACGACCTTGACGTGACAAGGTCGCAATCGAGTGGCTTCAGCTGGTCAGACTTCAGATATAGGTCTGCTTCCTCGTACTACTACTCAAGAATGGCCGCTCCAAATCACAGGCGGTTTTTCGTAGGAGGAAACTGGAAGATGAACGGCAGCAAGGCCGGCATTGACGTAATTGTTGCGAGCCTCAAGCGAGCGCAGCTCGGCAATGCTGGTGAGTCCCGTCCTCGCGCGGCCAAGCTTCGGTGGCCGCGCTCTCTTGTATCTCCGTACGTATGTAGCTCAAGAAAAAGCCAAACAGACTATGCAGGTGTTACGCAGGAGAGCTTTGTATAGCGTAAGAATCGTGGAAGCGAGTTCCACAGTCTAGGACATGCAGAGCAAAAGCTTGTGTCGTCAATGTGGTGTTTAAGCGGAGCGTATGGACCAGCTAATTTATTGTCCACACAGGACCCGGGGGGGCACGAGGAGACTGAAACTGGTGCAGCTGTTCAGCTAGGTATGGAGGAGCCAAGCCGTGGCCTTGGCCTTGTGGGTCAGCGTAAGAACTTGGCTCTGTATGCTCCCCCCTCCAATTTTGTCTGTCGGTCAGATGGGAAAGGCCGGCTGATTGCGCCGACGCCTACTTTCTTGGTGGTTGCCCGTGTTAGCGCCCTCTGCGCCGTTTTCCCGCGTCTAAGCCGACTTATGGACCATCATCGCACGGTGGCATCGATAGTCGAGCGGTTAGTTACATGGCGATTTCAGTGCCCTCGTCGGCTCTCCATCGCCGCTCGTAATCCCAGCGGAGAATGCAAGCACCCAATGAAGACTGAGAGAATGCAAGCACCCAACCCTTGGACTAAGATCCAGGCTTCAGCTCTTGTAAGACCCTCTTTGAACCCTTGCTTCTCAGCTGCTTTGTCCAAGTGCAGGTGACTGCAGACTACTGTTTCGACAATGAAAGCAGAAAAAGACAGCCGCTGCATTTGCAAGATCATAGAAGGAAAAAAGTAATAACTTTGGTATTCAAAGGCAAAGAGGGATGACCCTGCCATACATGCACAACTAAAAACAGAACCTAAGTCTATCAGTGCCACCTCATAGTCTAAGCCCATTCATTGCCAACTCGATACTGCACATGCATACAAAGTCGATGTCATAAATAACAAAATAGGTCAAGGTGTCAGCCGGAACAAGTGAGTTTCACTACTTAAATAGCTCCCAAAGCCTAGAACTCCCTCTCGAGTGACGTCATGACACCCCCTTGGCTGACGACATTTAAAAAAGAAGCGAAAAAACCATCCGTTCCTTGCAGCAATTACTGGGTCCGTTTGAGTTGTTCTTGTTATGCTCATGCATAGTGATGCTGTACATGTTGCCACTAACCAATCAAGTACTTCCCTTGCATTAGTTAAGTGCCACGAGAGAGATTTAGTTCTTTTAGGGTGCTGTAAAATGTCTTATTATCATTATCAATAATTGTTACTCGTGACTCATTGCCGCGTTCTTGTAGATTTTCGTTAACGGATCACAGCAGTGACTCTTGTCTGCCAAACACTCACCTAGGACTGAAGGCAGAATTCCGAATTAGGCATTGTGAGCAGTCGTGAAAAGACAGCATGCTGCCGTTAGGAAATCAAAAATAGACCTAAGGCCACATCATTTTATGAGATGCAATCGCATAATACAGACGGTGCAAACCTGTTCTACTGCTTCCTGACGGGCACAATGATCGGGCTAGCATGCAATCACTGCGAATCATCCCTGACAAGTCAAGTGAGGCAGCAATTCCATCAGATGCCAGGAGCTGCAAATCCATATACCAGCAAAGCTGACACAAACGCTTGCCCATAGTAGACCTTCACTGACTGCAGCTGCATGCAGACATTTTCCTAGATCAATCAGCTAGCATGAACATCCATCTTAGCCGAAGCACACAGACACGAGCAGGAACAGAACGGACACATTGTGCAAAATCGTCAAGTAACCATTCCCAAATGAGATCCTGATCGCAGCACTCCTTGCAAGCAAGCTCGACATGGGCCAGACACTGATCAGGTCGCATCTTTGTCATAACTCGAAAACATGACCTGCGCCATATGCCCTTTTAAGACGACCAGAGACTCTCTAGACAGAAGACCTTACACTCTTCCGATTGAAGACTTTATATTTACAGAGTGCCTTGACTGTCTCCGATGCCAATGTCGTCCTGCTCCTGTGCAAAGATACACTAGTTCTGCCACCTCACTTTGGGCATATAGACATCTCATCTCATCTTCCAGGCACCACAATTGAAAGCCATAATTATTTGCTGCTGGGGCTACTGCTAGGAATGCTGATGAGAAATGGAGACAAAAATACAATCTATTACAAAAATGAAAACAACGTTTTTTAGCACCCTAAGAACTACTTGCACTGAGTCGCAAGAAATCATTGCACAGTATGGCCACAGCTGCTATAGCTGCTATTCTGTTCAGGTGCAAAGAGGATTCGCTGCGATGCCACAGACACTGAAGTTGCTTTCAGTATGCGAAACTATTTATTGACAGCCCGAAAAACAAAAAACATGCAGTTGGTACACTTGGTGTGAAGTCGTCCCACCACGATTCCTCATGACCACCTTTATCTGGCCAGGCATAGAGAGCACAAGCTTCTGCATTCTCTTCTGCTGTGGCACATTTCGCATAGCCTGAATTTTACTGAAACAGATCGGCTTCTGATGTAAGTCGAAAAGCCGTCGTGGCCGCTTGTCTATATCATACCTTAAACGTTCCATGGGTTCGGATCAAGCGACTACTTGGGCCTCTGGATCAGCACGACAAAAGATTCGTAAAAAAAATGTTCTTTATTCAAGTTGCTGTGGGTCAAGCAAGTTGAAACTCCCAAGCTGAAATATTTTTCTGGAGATGGTTATATCTGACGGCAAGAGAACGACCCTAAGCACATTGCCCGGCCAATAAATTACTCTTTGACGAATCGGTACACTGATGCAGTGGTAGACTCAGTTGCCTGATTCATACTCAAAGGTCATACATTTGGTAAACATTGACAGACGTCTTCGACGTCTTCAGAAAAATTCTGGATTTGTGAAATGTCCTACGAGGGGAGACCAGAGGGAAAATTATTCTAGACAACTAAGCCAGAAACAGAAGAAGTAGGCAACTAGAGGAAGAAGCTATTTTGGACGAGTTACTATTTTGGATGGGCAAGCCAGGAGTAGGAGAATGAAGGAACGTAAAAGCAAGTGACCAGACCACGACTTGATCACATTTAAAAAGAAACTAAAAACGCATCTATTTATCACAGCATTTAGCAGGTTCCTGTAATTCGTCTTTTAAGTGCTTACGGTGCGATTCCTTCGGTGGGTGATTCTTAATCGCCGCTGCAAGCAATGGTGATAGCCGTAAAGGCTCTTCTGTCGCTATAAAAGAGGCTGTTTAATCAGCTAGGATTCTATGCATGCTGACACTGTGCATGCTGCCACTAACTATACTTGCATGCTGACCCTGATCATATCACACCTAACCATGTTATTCTTGTTTATTAAGCATGCTACCAATAACCATTTGATCGTGCTTCCTTTGACGCAGATGTAAAGTGCCTAGAAAAAGATTTGAGTTCTCTCAGGGTGCTATATAAAATGTACTATTATTATTATTATTATCATTATTTATAGGTATATGCACTGTTTGAAAAGGAGCAAGTGCAGATCACAGAGAAGTGGTTGTAGTGGCAGTTGTGTTGCTCGTGCAAGCCAAGTTGCATAACACAGAAACGTTTTATGATAGTTGTGACGTCCTTGCAGATCACAGAGAAGGGGCAAAGGTGGCCTTTCTGACACTCGTGCAAGCCTAGCTTCAGATCACAAAGAATCGGTCAATGTAGTAGTTGTGCTGCTCATGCAAACCAAGTTGCACATTGTAAAGAGTTGGTTGACAATAATAAAAGGTTAGCGTATTTACCAGCCTCGTTTGTATAAAAAAATAATTCATTTCTACAGTGCTCCAGAAGAACTTGATCTCTATTCAGGCGCTTCACAAATGCCTCAGGGCTCGAGCCCACGACCCCAGCCACCGTCTAGTGTAGCCCAGTGCAGATACATGTGTACAAGCTTTCTATGTTGCAGAGCAGAGTGGTTGGATTTATGCAAACAATTGAAATGATGAATAATAAATAGTCGGACGGTCAGCAGTATATATATATATATATATATATATATATATATATATATATATATATATATATATATATATATATATATATATATATATATATATATATATATATATATATATATATATATATATATATATATATATATATATATATATATATATATATATATATATATATATATATATATATATATATATATATATATATATATATATATATATATATATAATCCAAAAATATCACAAAAGTACGTGCTAGTGCTAGAAAGACAGGGATTCGCCTCCGGGTCTTATTCAGAAGTTGAACCCACGACCTCTAAAAGCCGGGGTAGGAGTCATGCCAGTTCACATCCATTTTGTCAGACGACCGTGGTGCAGTAGCCCCAACTTGCGCTGCCGCGGGGAAGTGGTGCAGTGGCTGCCTAGCTGTTTGGTAGCAAAGCTCGCTGTCGAGGACTGGAGACCCCCTTCCTTGAGAGACGAACCGCAATGTCGCAATGCCCAGCGCCAGCCCCTTCGCAGGCCTGCGGGTGGAATCTGGAAGCTGCGGGTCCTCACTCAACCAAATGCAAACCGGTGCGCAGCCGCCACGCATGCCGGTTTCACGCAGCGTGCTGTCATGTTGCTTTGCTTTGGTGTTGCAGAGGTCGTGGTTGCGCCTCCTGCGCCCTACCTGCAGTATGTCGTGCAGAAGCTCGAACAATCTGGAATCGGCGTGGCTGCGCAGAATTGCTACAAGGTAGCTAGTGGCGCTTTCACCGGCGAGATGAGGTACGATCCTAAATCCTGGTCGGTCGACCAGTTGCCGGTGCTACTTATTTTTGCCCTTCATCATTATAAAGGGGATTCGGCTAGCAAAGCTCACCTCCCGGCCGGTGATCGTGACAGCTTGGATGCCTCTTCTGCTGCAGTGAAAACTTGTCATCTGGCACGTGTCGGTTTATTTTGCTCGGGAGTTGAGTAGCTTTGTCACCAAATCTTTGTCATCAGTGGTTGTCACCAAATCTGAGAACGGAATCCGACTAGGAACGCTCTGCATGCCAGTCTATTGGAAGGCTCTTGTTCGCCACAAAGCATTTGACTGTCGTAGCTTGGTCTGGCTTGCGGCGTAGAGGGGAGGGGCTCTCGCTTGCTGGTTGCTGTCCAGTTCTGAGTGCCTAAAAATTTATTTCTCAGAATCATCGCTTGTGCATGCACATTTTTATGTGTGTGTGTGTGTGTGTGTGTGTGTGTGTGTGCTCGTGTGCTCGTGTGCATGCGAGTCTGAGTGTACTTGCAGGAACATGCTGCTGCTATATCTGGATGCGTGATTGATATCCTGGACACCTTGTGTGTGCAACAAGCATGGCTCCCTCAGCAGGCATGCTCCTAAAGCTAATTGTCATCGTTGCTGAATGGTTTTGCATGTTCTGTTTAAGCCCAGCTATGATTAAGGATTTGGGCTGCGAATGGGTGATCCTGGGTCATTCCGAGAGGCGGCACGTCTTTGGTGAGACTGACGAGGTTAGTGTGCGTTTGCGCCCCGCCTGGGCTTCCTGCGCAGCCGTTTGCTGTGCTGTTATTGTGCAATGCCCTGGTTTGGTTTTTTCTGCACGCGGGCATTAGCTGCTGCTAGTGTGGTAGTTACATGCTCTCGCTCGTTTTGGCTAAGGACAGGGCTGCTGCCACCATCTGAACACAGTCGAGCTCACATATAATAATTGTAATGGTAATAATAATAATAGTAATGACATATGCTTATCAACTTGAGAAAATCAAATCGCTTTCGAAGCACTTTACCTATGCTGGAAAGGATGCATGTCAATTGATCAGCTGATGACCATGATAAGTGTTAGCAAGCATAAACAAGTCGTACGGACAAAGCAAATGCTCTCACGAACTTGTGAGTATTTAGCTTTTTTTAAATATCTTCAGGTCAGGGTATGCGGCGTCAGTCGAGAGTGAGTTCCGGGTTTTGGAAGCATGTTAAATGAAGGCACGGTTTCCAAAAGTATAGTTAGTTTAGAGCCACAGCTAAATGACTTGAGTCACAAGACATGGTGATGCGATGCGAAGTCTAGAGAGGAAGTATTTTGGATGGGTAGTCTTCTGGAGCATGTGAGCAAAGGGACCTAGGAGTGAGTGGCCAAAATGGGAGAATGCAGAACCGGGAAGTCGACAGAACCTGCAAGTCGATGCTTGCTGCTGCTTGATGATTGGCCAGTGCAGACCGGCGAGAAGTGTTGTAACTTGGCAGTTATGACGTTCACATAGCAGATAAGCCTAGCAGCTTTTCACAAGCTGCGAGTATCTTATTGGTGGGCCTGTGAGTAGTGAGTTACACATGTCTCATCGGAATGTAGTGAATGCATGAACCAGCGTTGTACGTGTTATACAAGATCAAGTTTTTGCAATTCTCGCGTTGTTGAAACTAGTCACTTATATGTGATGCTGATGTGGTCATCTAGTGATAGGTCACTTTGGAACAGGCCACTCATAATGTTTGCAATGCCTAATGGGGCATAGCCTGGCCGAGCCCTTTTTACACTTTAGGCTTTCCAGTTTCTGAGTGATGCTAGGCTTGCCCGTTGCAAGTCACTGGTTTTTATCGTCATTAAATTGGAGAGTGTGTGCTGGCACCCAAGTCCAAATGATTGCAGTCCATGCTACAAGGGAGCTGGGGGTGTGCGAGGTGCTAGAAGGCAGCAAAGGAGAAATGCCTAAGTACACCCGTGTGTCATCGTCGTGCAAATGAAAGCTTATATTGCGATTGGCAGGAAGGAGAGTTTAGACTGTGAAGGAAAGTGGGCCATAGATAGAACCCTCGGGTACCCAATGCTGTAAAGGCTTTCGATTGACCGAGATCCGTTAGCGCAGCCCAGTGCCGATCAGCTCCCCCTATGTACATATCTATGTATATATCTGCATCTGCTAATCCGTAAGGACGAAGTGTGTGTCATGCCAGAGTGTTTTCTATGGCACACTCAAAGCGTAAGCGCCTTTGGTGCATCTGCGGTTGCCGACAGACTTCTTCTCGTCCAACAAGGAGGAAGGTCGAACCATAGCCTGAGTCAGAAGGGCGGTCAAGAAAGCAGTAGCAGTAGCAGTGGAGAATTGCTGGAAAAGATCGCCCTGGACCCGAAAGGATGAGGAGGCTGAAACTGGTGCTCTAGTTCTGCTAGGTGTGAATGAGCCACAGCCGGGCCTTTTGGGTGAGCAGCCGAAAGCCATCTTAACATCTTAAGCGATAGACACTTGGTTTCACTTCTTGGAGAAGCTGAAAGTCTGCATGTTTTGCATAACCATGCTCAACCCAAGTAAATTGTCTTTTGGGATGGTTGTCAGCTATGAAACTATAGCCTGTCTCAGGGCAGCAGGGGCATGTTTTATGTAGCATCACAATGGATCTATCTTGCTTCACTTGTCTTGCTTCTAGGCACACAATTGAGTGAGTGTTTCTAACGTGGGACCCTACTAACTGGCGGCCATCAGTCTTTGGCGTGCTTTTGCATGCTCGTCTTAGCACGATAGTCATGTGCTTCGCCTGCCTGCTTAAGCGGGATATCTCGATTTTCATCAGCCATCCGCTATTGCATCTCTTTTTTAAAGCACCTGAAAGGGATTAAGTGCTCCTAGGGTGCTACATAAAAGACGTTGCGATTATATTATTAGATGTGCAAATGCACCGGGAATGAGAGCTGCTTATTCGTTCCTGATCTTCTGGACCACCGGCTTCTGGGACCCCCCCTTACCGCAGTGCATCCGAAGCCACATTTTGTCGACTTAGCAGGAGACAATCTCCCGTTGAGCCTCGTTCAGTCATCTGCTCATGCGGCTCGCTCTTATCGTAAATGTAATTTATCTGTACTTTGCATACACCTCCTGGCTCGAGTCCACCCACGACCCTCCTGATCGTTAATGGGAAGGAGGAGCACCATACCCCTGGGCCAAACCAGGGACAGAAGAAGCTTGAGCTAGCGGCATCTCGTCGGTCAGAGATGTCCTACTCCCGCCAGCCGATCTCACGTGGGCACGATTGCGTGCGATGATTCAATCTCGTGCTGCTGCTTTGTGGTTCACTGAGTCGGAATCTCGGCTCGGCTCTGCTCAGTCATGTGCCTTTCGTTCTTTCTTCTTCTTTGCAAGTCTCGAGTGGACCTTTTAGGACTTAACTTAAGCACTCCACCCTTGGGGCAGTGGTAAAGCCCCTAAGATTAATGAATGCACCTGGGCTGAGGTGCCGGTTTTTGCCTTTCGTGGTGGTAAACTACTCCAGCAGACCAGCACGGCCACTTAAATCGGCCGTTAATCAAGCTCCCCCTCCAGTTGACCGACCTGCTGGTTCTCTAAACCTACAGTGTTGCAAAATGACTGGCTGAAGCCCGATGAACGAACGACTGCCGCCCAGCCCTAACAACTTTGAGCCGACTGTGCCTTCGGCCTTAAGAAGGCCAGGTTGTAGGGGTTAATGACTCCGTTCTCTCGGATCGTTGTTGCTTTGAGCAGGACTTAGTATCGCGAATGAGCAATCATTTGCTGGCTGCAACTTATGCAGGAACTTATTAGGGTCTAATACCATGCCAACCGTGCTAATTATTTCTGTAGCTGAATTATCTGAAGTCCTTGGCATGGACGATAACCAAGTGGCCGTTAGCTGTGATGGTGACGTCTGACGTCAGCTGTCTTTGTCGTAGCTACTGCATATCGTCATCCTACCGTTCCCCTCACCTGTCTGTCTGGCAAAGACTCGTGGAACCGGAAGAAGAATTGCGCATTTTCATCTGCGCAGAAGAGCTGCACGTGAGACCGCTTTCATTTAAACAAGCCAGTGCAAATAGAGCCCATAGCTAATGGTGGCCAGGTGGCCTTGACCAGCTTTCTTTCTTTCTTCCCCCCCTCCGCCCGCAGGTCGCTATGGGTTGAAGGGTCAAGTAAAGAATCACCTTCTGCAGGATTGATGGATTTTATCGATCCTTATCAAGCAAGCCAATTTCCTTTGATCAGCAACTGCTATGTTTAGGTGCTACTGTTCTGCTGGTGTTCCAGCATACTTATTGCCGGAAGAGGAAGCTTGTTTTAGCCAGGGCAACCAGTGCTTCGTGAGATTGAAAATATTTTTGAGACTTGCTCCATAAGAATGACCAACCAGAGTGGCCACTGAACCGTGCTGCTGTATCGTTGCAGCACCAGGTGTCACGTCTTGCAGTGCTATGCGATCCAGAAGGTGGTGTGAGCATTGATTTAGCAGCAAAATCTAGAAAGTTTTTTTTATTGATATTTTTGCCGTCACACATGTCACGTGCAGTGTGCAGAATGCAGCTTCGAACCAGCATAGATATGCTAGTAAAAATCAGTAACGAAAGCTGGACTCTTTTCTGTTTTTCCCGGGGGGGGGGGACAAGCGCTATCTATGGACGTAAAGTAACAGTACAGGTTTTCTGATATAGCAGTAAGTAGCAAGCAGCAGAAGGAAGAGCCGTAGCCGCTCTCCTATTTGCGTTGGAAATAAAGGATTGCCCGTTGAAGCCGATTGAAGCCGTGGCAGCTGCAGCTGCTGCTGATCGGCAGCAGCAGCTGCAGGTTCGACAGCGAGCCGACCCTTTGCAAACTGATTTGCTGGACGAGGTGAGCAAAGCGCACGACTCTGAACCGCCGCGCAGCCGAGCGGATGTCATTATTGTTCGTGATGCTGCATCACTGCAGTATCACTCTCGGTGAAGCAAAGCCGTTGTGGAGGCAGTCGCTCTGAGCCCCCATCAGGCACCTGACTGGAAGCATGCTGGCCGTTTTTAGCAGGGAGGACTTGGTCTTTTTTTGTGTTGCTGCCGAGCAAGCCTTGCCTAGCCTAGCCGACATAGCGTGGCAAGTGCTTCGCTGGGGCACTTCGCTGAGTGCAGTGGTAGCGCGACTGCATATGCCGGCGGCTTGTCGGCTGCTAGGTGCTAGGGGTCTTGCATTTGCCTGGGTGAACCGGCCTGTGCAGGCGCCAGTTTGCAATCGTTAGCGATTGACAGCCACTCCATTGAAACATCTCTGTTGCTACCTCTACGTTGGGCCCTGCCAAACTCGAGCTCAGCTGATGTTGAGATTTAAAGAGTGTCGATGCAAAGGCATTCGTGCAATTTTCTCCCGAAAAGCAGGTCATGTGGTAAGGCATTATCCGAGCTTCTGTCGAGTGACCCTGCCCTGCGGACAGTCATGAAGGCAGTGGCAAGCATTCTCCCATTTTGGCTGAGTGGATTAGGTAGAGAAGAGACACGGGCAACCAAATTTTGTAAAGGATCTATAATGCTATTTCAAGAGCACACGGTTATGTTTGACTAGGAGTTTTGAGGTATTACTGGGGAACCGCTGCGGCTTGTTTCCAACTTCGTGTACTCGGCTCAGGTCACAGATTCAGGCTGATTCAACAGCCTCATGTATATTGCAGCAGACAACCACGGTGAAGATAACCACCATGAAGTCGTGACTAGTATCTTCGTCCATTCGTGTAGTGCTTTAGCGTCGGCTGAGCAGAGGGCGTGGGTCGTGCCGGGCGCCGCACGATGCTCTCGCTTGGTGCGAGTGCTGCTGCTGCTGCGAGTTCAGTAGCCGTTTGGTCCAAAAGCTTGCCACCGGTTCAGTTTCGACCCGTGCTCCTCACCTCGCACATTTGGCAGCAGTAAAGGACAAGTGAACGTTTACTGCACTATAACTAGAAGACGTGAGCTACTACTAGACTTTGAGTCTCAAGTTTTTAGTTTGCAAAGAATAAGAAGTTATTGGCTGTCTCTGCATCCGCTTGCTTGGCACGGGTACCGCAGGAGTCGCACGTCACTGAAAAAATAGTTCTGTTTGCATTTTCACTCTCCCCATGTATCGTGACGCATCGCCCCTTGCTGACGGAAGCCTTGCCCGTTTAACCGATTCCTTGCTTTTCGTTTCAGCTGATTGGTCAGAAAGTGGCTCACGCACAGGCCGAAAACCTCAAAGTCATCGCCTGCGTTGGCGAGCTGCTGTCGGAGAGGCAGGCCGGCCGTACGCAGGAAGTTGTCTTTGCTCAGATGTCCGCCATCATCCGTATGCCGCCGGCCTTCGCATTCTTCTTGCCACATCGCCACCGCAGTGCATGCCGCCTTATCGGTGATGTTGTCTAACTGGCTGTGCCAACGCCTGCTCCCAAGATCTTTCTCACTTCTCTCTCTCTCTCTCTCTCTCTCTCTTTCTCTGTGTCTATCTGTTTGTCTGTCTCTCTGTGTCTCTGTCGGTCTGTTAATCTCTTTACTCTTTCTCTCTCTCAGTCTCTCCATTCCTCCCATGCAGATTCGACACAGAGAGGGTATTCTGTTTGTGTGCTGCTGATTTGACGGCAGACCGGCTGCAGCCAGTCTGTCAGTCCGGCTGCACACTTGAGGGGATGTCTCATCATCTACATATCTCAGCATCTGAATGGCTTTCGTGTGGTCGCAAATGTGCAGGTGCAGTTTGTGGGATTTGACGTTTGTTGGCCCATGCAGACAAGCAGTGTGTAGAACAGGGATTTTTGACATCACTGAGTTCTTCGGTGTCAGGGTGCTTTACTAAGGCAGTCGACTGGGATCTGCTGTATTGAGTAGCAAATGATTGGCTAAAGAGCAGGAACGCTGTTGATGCTACATGGCAGGGCACAGCCCTCGAAATAGTAATATGAAGTACTAATAATAAAAAGAATAAAATAATGATAAGTGGTAGATTTTCATAGAGGCCTTCGAAAACTAATCTCTTCCGGGCACTTTATATATGGCGGAAAGGAAGCGTGTCAGCTGTTTGGTGATACCCTAGCACAATTTTAGCATGCACTGTACATTAAAGTAAAATTCAGTTGGAGTGAATGCTATGAGGAACAGGTGGTTTTCTACTTCCATTCAAATGTTTTCACATCAGGCGATGTTGTTAGAGCTGTTACACACTAGCCGCGATTGACATGTCTTTCTTTCGAACCTGTGCATGCACTTACGTGGCAGAGTCGGACACCGCTGGATTTTGTGGTGGTGCTAGCACAGCCCTGCTGTGGTTTCGAGTTTCCCAATGGTTCAGTGAATGTAAAAGAAAAAAGATGTCGATACTTAAACGTGGCTCAAGCGACGGCCATCGGATGCTCGGAGTGGCGTCAGGCGTGATCCGTGCCGTAAAGGACCGCACGGCGCAGTGCAAGACGAGCCGAAGATATTCAATCACCTGACTGGTTGGTCGCCCTACTCTCTCACACACACACACACACACACACACACACACACACACACACACACACACACACACACACACACACACACACACACACACACACACTCTCTCTCTCTCTCTCTCTCTCTCTCTCTCTCTCTCTCTCTCTCTCTCTCTCTGACTTGATTCGACGGTGCACGGTGCAGAGCTGCCGACTGTCGGAACGTTTTTTGGTTGCTGGCCTTCGGAGAGCACAGACGTCAGCAGCTGGAGCGCCAGCAAAGACCTCGCAGAAGAAAAAGTGCTCTGAAAGCTTGACTTGTGGTCAGCGTGAAATGTGCTGGGTGCGATCATTTTTATCTCGGAGGGTAAGGAGTCGGTTAAAGCAAGCAGAGCTGAACTCGAATCTTCAATTTCACTCTGATTCGTGAAGTAATAGCCGACTTATGGATTTGATGAGGCACAAACCCATACTGGAAATGAAGTTGTGTAAAAGTCACAAGAATGCACCTAAACAAGCTTCACGCTGGTTGTGTTCCAACTTGTCGAACCTTGATCTACCTAGGTTCGACAAGTTGGAACACAAGTGGCATATGATGCTGAGATCGATAATTTTGTTATTTCTAGATATGTTGCTCCCGGTTTATATCCAGGTTAGACGTTGTTTGCATAATCATTTGTTCTTTAATCAATAATAATGATAATAATGCACGTGATTAAACGCCTCCAGAGAACTCAATCTCTCTCTAGGCGCTTTACATTTGCTGCAAAGGGAAATGCAATTGAATGGTGAGTAATGTCATGCTTGATAAGTGAAGAAGTCATCAGAACTTTTGATCACGTTTCTAACAGTTTTGTCTTTTGAAAGGTACCCTAAACGAGTTCATGATTGTCGACAAACTTTTATAAATATTCTCTTGACATTCCCCCTTAATGAGTGGCCTGGCAACAGCTTGATGCGGATGAGAGGTTTATTATCTTAGGATGGCCTGTAGCAAATTTTGAAGCAGTTATGCTACTCCCGTAAGACCTATAATCAGACCCGCCGTCGACATTTCACCGAAGTAAAGTGGCTCCTGCTTGAGAGCATAACTCACGGCCTATCGTGCCGCTCGAATTGACTTCTTGGTTTACTGGTTTACCTTGATTATAAGTGTCACAGGTCCACAAGAGTCACGATTGGCTGGTACGACTGGCTGGCCCTCATTGATGCTTTGCTTGCGCATGACTTCAAGTCTTGGTTTGGTCTGGTCTTGGCACGTTTTTTTTTATGTGTCGGCCTTAATTCTCTATGTTTACTTGATCGATTTATGCAGTTTGATCTGATAGTAATTTCTTCTCCACCTTTTACCCTTTCTTTCATCAGTGGAGAGACAGACAGACAGACCGAGGAAGCTGAAGCTGGAGGGTCCGGCACACATCAGCACTCGCCCGTTTGGTGGCAGTCATAAATGTTATCCTTATACTGCCTTAAACACCCTCATTGGGTGGCACTCGTCTTTCTGTGTCTGCACGGTTTTCTGTCCGCGTTGGGTTGCCTGGACCCACGACTGCTTCACCGAAATTGCCTGTGGCAGAGCGTTCGATGACTTTAATTAGCTGAATAGGGCGAGTCTGTGGCGAAGAAAATACAGCTTGATGGATTATTTTTATTATGGCCCGAGCAGCAAGCTGCGCACCGACGGCGTAGTCTCGAGGGGACCGACAATGAGGAGCCCGTTCAGACATATCAATGATTGCAGAATATTAAGTTCAAGGACGTGTAATGACACTTATAGCAAAACTTACTCAACCGAAATCAGAAATGAACCACTGCAATAGTGTACACGCTGAGCTGAATTCAAAATCGAAAGTACACGTTGATCCATGCAGTATTGGCCGACTTATGGAGTTTACGAGATACAAAGCAACATTGTAAATGAAGCTGCTTAAAAGTCACAAGCATGTGCCTCAACAAGCTGCAAACATATACCTCGAGCACCAAGGTTCAACAAGTTGGGACTCAAGTCGCATGTAATGCAAAGACCGGTGAATTTATGTTATTTTTATAGGTTTCTTTCAGTTTACTTCTGGGTTAGACACTGGGTTTCGTTATACATTTCTTTAACCCTTTCCATTTGTACGGAAATCTCAAAAAAACAGATCATGTTTCTAATATGTTTGTTATTTGTAAGGTACCCTAAACAAATTTTTGATGGATGGACCAATCTTCTCAGTATTTTCTCAAAGTTAAGCTAGATATACTTGACTCTTGATACTCTAGAATTTGTTCTGCTTGTCAAGCTGATTCCATTGGTATATGTAGGGGTTGTTCTATCTATATCATTTAGGGTCACATCTAGGATGTCATCTTGTCTTCTTAATCATCAGCCATTTGTAACTCGGCTGGCCGCCACGACACGAGAGTATGATTAGATTTTGCAATCCTGTGCTTTGCTGACTGCTCGCAGCAGATTTGCCATCGTCGAACGTCATTTTTGCAGATGCTGTTAAGGACTGGAAGGGCCTCGTGATTGCCTACGAACCAGTGTGGGCCATCGGCACCGGAGTAGTGGCCACTCCTGAGCAGGCCCAGGAAGTTCACTTGCAGCTCCGATCGTGGCTTGCAGAGAACGTGTCGGAAAGCATCGCCAATGAAGTCATTATCATATACGGAGGTCGGTGGATCTGGTCGGCGCTGCAGCCGACCCGGCTTGTTGTAGCCGTCTGTTTTGTTCTCTCTTCTCTGCTGCGACCGTGATCGTGATCTTGATCTGCGTGAAATCCGAGAAATCCTTCGTTCTGCTCGCTGTAGGGTCCGTTAATGCACAGAACTGCAAGGATCTGGCAGCGCAAGCCGACATCGACGGCTTTCTCGTGGGCGGAGCATCGCTGAAGCCCGAGTTCAACGACATCGTTCGTGCATGCTCGCAGTAGTCAACGGCAGCAAGTCGTTGCCAGACTGCAGCAGAGTCTGCTGCCCGTACTATGTCGTAGCGTGTCTTGCTTTTTCGGGAATTCGCCCTGCTGTCAAACGTGCGGTGTGCTTGTGTCTTCTGTCTTCTTGTGTGTGCATGCACGGGCCCGCCCGTGTGTGGATCTCTCGTGGAAAATGTCTCCTGATATGCGTGCTTGCACGTTCATAGCCGCTGGTGCTAAAGCAGGCTTATTGTGGGCACATGCGAGCAGTGTATAATACAATGACTAGCGTTTCTAAGAATGCGTCTGCTCTCATTCGGCTGCGTCTGCGCCGGATGCTTCACTTGGCCCAACCCTTTTCCTGGGCAGTGTGACCGTGCATGGCATTTGAAAAAAGGATACAGTGTTGTTGAGGCATTATGTTTTTCATTAGTGTTCGACATGCTTTGTCGTTCAATTAAAAGAAACGTCAGCAAATGTATAGTACGGTAGCACACCCTAGACCCTGGTAGTTCATCGGTGGCGTGCGGACCTGTGCCATAACCCGATTACCGGTTCGTCTGCTCATCTCTGGCATGCATCCTCGGCATGCCCACTTATGGACGCATGAATGGAACAACTGGCATTTACCTGCTGAAGTCAGGAAGCTATTTTTAAGTACTATTGAGAGCAGTAGAACCAGCATTCCCCCTTCAGTTCTTCTGATGGTGACCGTTAGTTTTTCTTGTTGACCACGAAACTTAAGATTGTTTATATTTCATAGCCTTGTCGTGAGACAATATCTGAAAAGGGACGATTTCTTTTTTTGTTTTTTAGTGTTTTGGTAACCAATCGGGATTATACAGTGCACTCAGTGGCACGCCAAACTCTCAGAATTGAAGTGAAGCTGTCTGCACCCGTTTCGGCTCCTCGATGCCTGCACTGGATGCTAGAGCAGAGCTGCGATCCAACCTTTAGCCGTGCTTTCAGCCTGCCTCTGTCGTCGTCGAGTGTTTGGGGCTTGCCCCCCTGCAGGGAGCACCTGAGTAGCAATCGTATATGTATGTAATATATATATATATATATATATATATATATATATATATATATATATATATATATATATATATATATATATATATATATATATATAGGAATCATGCCGAGCTGGCTAGGCCTAGTGGTTCAGGTGCTCGGCCCGACCAAGGTCAAGGTGAATGTATTGCAATGAATGGCAACGGTAGCGAGTCGTTGTCAGACTCTCAGCAGAGTCTGCTGCCCGTACTATGTCGAAGCGTGTCTTGCTTTTTCGGGAACTCGCCCTGCTGTCGTGCGTCGTGCTTGTGGGTCAAGGTGAATGTATTTGAAGGCCGAGGTCGTAGGCTCGAGCCCCTTTGTACAGTTGAAGTGCCTGAATATAGATTAAGTTCTCTTTGGGCGTTATGCAATAAATGATAATATGTCATTTGTATCATATGACAAGTAGCAGCAGGGGGTGTAACGACGTCAGTGGGCGTCAGACGCTATTGGTAAACTTACAAGGAATGGCATCGAAATTAAGCCTGAAGCCGACAGAAGCCTTCCTCCTTCCGGTTCCTTGGCGTGGCGGGCGGTGGCCTGTAAATGCATTCATTCCTAGACCTTTCATGTAGTCTTTGAGGAGGCGAACTGCCGCACTTTGTCCATATGGCTTCTTCTTGCCGCTGGCTCATCGAGCTAGGCATTTCCCGTCAACTCTCCACTCTTTCCGGTGGCTCGAGAAAGTGCTGTGGCTCGGCTCTCCTTTGAATTAGAAGAGGGGGACAGAAAGAGAGAGGTAGAGGAGAGAGAGAGAGAGAAAGAAAGAGGGAGAGAGAAGAGAGAAGAGGAAAGCGAAGGAGAGAGGAACTGCCGAGCTGGTTTGGTCTAGCGGTTAAGGTGCTCGCCCCGACCAAGGTCTGACTGAGGTTGTGGGCTCGAGCCCCGAGGCATATGTGAAGCGCCTGAATGGAGATTAAGTTCTCATGGGGTGCTATATAAATGAATTATATTTAAGAGAGAGAGAGGAGGAGGGGAGATGAGGAGGAAGGATGGAGGGGGAAAGAGAGAGGAGTGAGAGAAAGAGAGAGGGGGCTAGATAGAGAGAGACGGGGAGAAGTGAGAGAGAGGAGAGAGAGAGAGAGGAAGGAGAGAGGGGGATGAGAGAGACAGAGTGGAGAGAGGAAGGCATCAGAAAGGCGAGAGAGAGTCGAGAAAGAGAGAGAGAGACAGAAGAGGCAGACAGAGAGAGAGAGAGGGGAAGGGAGAGGGGAGGAATGAGAGAAAAAAGAGGGAGGGGAAGGAAAGAGAGGTGGGGAACGCAGAGGGAAGTGAACGAAAGGTAGGAGAAAAATAGAGAGAGAGAGAGAGAGGGATGTGAGAGAGGGGGGATAGAGAGAAAGGAAGGAGAGAGAGAGCAGAATGAAAGAAAGGGAGAGAAAGGGAGGAGAAGGAGATGGAAGGTGGGAGGAGGGAGAGAATAAGGGAGAGGAGAGAGAGGATGAAAGGCGGCAGGAGCGCACTGGCAGCGAGCTCTGCGCACTGGACCTCGCCGACATGTCTCGATCGGAAAGGCCAGCTAAAGGCCGGTCACTACATCTCAGGTGACGCGACCACGCAGCAGGCGCCGCCGCGGCGGCGGCGCCTGCTGCGTGGTCGCGTCACCGAAAGCAAACAAGCTTCGACTACGCATCGGTTACCGCGGCAACTCGCTGCGCACAAGGCCCCCGGGCCTAGCCTCGTAGGATTGGATTACGTCGAGCGGGCGGTTGTCGGAGGAGAGGCAGCTCCCTGCCCGCCCGCCTCCGCCGCGCGAGCCAAGCAGTCGGTGCGGGGCAGGCGTGATTGTTTTTGACAAACACTGGCAGCCATTGCAGAGCTGAATGTCAATATTTGACGGCGGTTAGCGCAAGCTTGTCGAGTGGCTAACGTGTCGTGTCCGGCCGAAGCCTCGCTCTAAGCCTGCTACGGCAAGCTCGGGTCAGCCACGATGTCGCCGCCGCCGCCAATGCCCCGCCTCCGACGACGATTCGCTGCAGCGACGGCGGCCGCGTAGCGACGGCGTCCGCCTCTCAGCAGGACGGTCTCGGCGAAGCGTGCGGCGGCGCAGCTACCGAGAGCGAGGCCCGCACGGAAATCCGCGGAATGGCGCCAGCTCCTCGACGTGCCGCTCCGTGACCCGGCAGCGGCTGCCTCGGGGTTCTCGAGGCTGTCGGGGGTCGCCATACGTTGCCGTCACCGATTTTTACCCGGGTACGTGCGCCGCGCGCACCTCCTTTGCCGGACGCCCTGCACTCGCGAGCATGTGCGTGGGCCGGCGCTGGTCACTGGCTGGGCGGGGCGGGCGCCTAGCGCGAGTCGGCTCGGCGTGGGGTGGGTAGCGGCCGCGAGGCGGTGCTGAGGCCGTGTCATTGTTGGCGTCGACTGGTTCGGCTGCAGTTGCCTTCCTAGCGATTGTAGCGGGCTGTATGGGTCCCGCTCTCGACTCGCTAGTTTCGACCGGGAATTACGAGCAGGCCAGCCTAGAGTTAAAAAGCAATTGTGCTGTGGCGAGTGGCCACAATGGCCCCAGGCGAGCGTGGCTAACCGGCGGAGAACGCTCAATAGCCGACCCGAACTCGGGCGCTCGGCGCTCTACTCAGGGTGAGCACTGACCGTGCGCGCTCTCGCTGAGCGGGCGGCCCGTGCCGCAGCGGCGACGGCAGCGAACCAGAGCGAGGGCGGCCTTCGCCGCGTGTGTCGCCTCGTTTGGCAGCAGCCGCCTATCGACTCGCTCTGACTGCCCGCCTGCGGCGGCGGCGGCACGAGTAACCGAGCTTCGCGTCTGCTTCTTTTTTTGGCGCTGGAAATCCTTGCGCCGAAAGCCTTGCGTTCAGGAAGCCGACTCAGCGCTCGCTCGCGGTGCTCAGTCGGCTGCTCGTCGGTCGGGCCCGAGAGGTAAGCGAGCTCTCGCCTGTCCGGCGGCACGCCTCCTCGATGGCTTGCTTGCACTGCGGCCGCGTGCACTGAGCCCGCCACGCCGCCGCCACGATCGCTCGAGGACCGGTGGCTCGGATCGGCGGCGCAGCGCGCTGCTTCGCCGACGCGAGCGAGCGCCCTCTTTCGCATTCAGCCCGCGAGTTCGATATTCTGAGCCGACGGCGAAGCGACGCCGGAAGTGCGAGCGTGGCGACGTCGACGACGCGTCTGTCGCTGCGTAGGAAAGGTCAAAAACGCTTTGGAGCGCATCCGACGGCTTGTCTGTCCGATTTGAGCGGTTCCACAGGGCCTCGCTCGCGTTCCGTCAGATAAAGGTCTCAATCGAAATTGCGCGAGAGCCGATCGCCGTCTCCGAGTTGATCGCTGCCGCTAATTCCACGGAGCAGCTCGGCAGCTCGGCTCGCTCCAACCTGGCAGGGGTTTTTTGGGGGGGGGGCGGCGCACCGCGTACGGCGGCCATCGCGGACCGAACGGGCCGCAACGCGACGACTTCGGGGTGGGGGCCGGGAGGCCGAAGAATGCGGGCCGTAGCCAGGTAATCGCGGTCGGCGGGGCCGGGCTCGGTCGGCGACGACGGCGCCATCGCTCGCCGCCGGACGCCGCATCGCTCACCATCGCACACTCGGAGCTCGCTGAGCGGTCGCTATCGCTCTCGCGCTATCGGTCGTTGCCAGGCTCGCTGGTGCGATTAATGAGCGACGAGTGAGCAATGCAAACACACTCAAGCGCCGCCGCCGAGAGTCTCACGCATCCTCGCATCGCTGGCGTCGCTTCGAGGTCGGCGGCGAGGAGCAAATAATTAGCAGGGCATCACGCTCTAGCGTCCTTCACCTCACCGCTCGCTGCTTTCTGCCGGAGTCCCTTGAGAGCTGCGTGTCCGGCAGCTGCGGTGCCGAGCGAGACCGTCAAACGTGAAACGTCAAACCGCGAAACGCCAGCGACAGCCGTCCGCATGCGACCGCAACGCGACGTACGTACGTACTACGCGCTCGCACGCGCTGGCTAGTGGACTCGTCGCCGTGAAGCCTGGAAGGCGGCCAGAAGTGAACACCGGATAGAAAGTAAGGGTGAGATAGGTGGACGTATTGTAGGCAAACAAGTGTGAGCCTGTATGTTCGTTCGCGAGCGCTTGCACTCGTGACTCGTGTGTGTGTGTGTGTGTGTGTGTGTGTGTGTGTGTGTGTGTGTGTGTGTGTGTGTGTGTGTGTGTGTGTGTGTGTGTGTGTGTGTGTGTGTGTGTGTGTGTGTGTGTGTGTGTGTGTGTGTGTGTGTGTGTGTGAAGAGAACGTAGCGATCGAGAAAGAGAGAGAGAGAGAGAGAGAGAGAGAGAGAGAGATAAAGGCATTGCTAGATAGCGATAGATGTGTGAGACAAAGAGCGAAGGCGAGACAGAGAGCGTCGCAGATAGAGAGACGGCGAGACAGACAGACAAAAAGACAGACACAGAGGCGGAGATAGGGATACAGGCAGAGAAGCAGAGAGACAGAGAGAAAGAGAGATATAGAGATAAAGACAGCGGGAGATTGAGCTAGATCTGCACATCTTCGACTGCAGCAGAGCTCTTTGCTACTTTTAGAGTTCAGGGTCAGTCAGGGCTAGGCTATTTTGAGCAGCTAATCCGGCGTCGTTCGTTCATAGAGCCAGCCCGCTTTCGGCTACGTGCGCAGTGCCGTAGCCGGATGAGCTGGCTCTGCGCCAAACGGCGGCGTAGCGGCGCCATGTTAGCAGCTATGGGCGCTGTGCTCGTAGCCGAAAGTGAGCTCAATCTGTAAATAGATGACGCCGTATTAGCTGATTTTACGCGGTCAGAGTCAGTTACTCGCAATGGTCAGGTTCAGGGCCGGACTAATCGCAGAGGTCAGGGTCCGTGGCCGCCGCCGCCAGCTCGGTCGTTGCGACCCGCGCCCCGAGCCAGAATCAGCATCAACTTCCGCATTCACCCGCCAGCAGCGCTGCGCACAGCCTGAAAACCGATCCCGATCGCGCCGAACTCGCTTTGCTCGCTCGCTCGCCAGCGCTCGCTCGGTCGGCCCACCGAGCGAGCGCTGGCGCGGGCAATAAGCGGTTGGCGCGCGGGCGGTAGCGCTCAGGCCGTAGCTCAGCCACACAGTTCCGCTCCCCGATTGGACCGGGAGTGCAGGAGAACGCGCTGCCACTCTCCTGAAACGCGCTGCCGTGCGGCAGTCAGCGAAAACGGTGTGCGGTGCAATGCGATGCGATCGCACGCGCAAGGCAGCTGAGCGTCTAGCGTCGAGGTGTCGGGAGGGAGGCGTCGTCGACTAGTCGTGGGTCGAGTAGTCGAGGACGTTCGCGTCCGTTTCCGACCTTCCGGCATTACGACTTTCTTTTTCGCAAACGTTTCGAATCAAAATCGGACCGAATTCGGGCCGATTCGGGCTCGAGTAGGGAAACTGTCTCTAGCAAATGTACCGATCGGCCGCTAGCACGCACTAGTTAGCTCTCTACAGTACAAGTCATTGCAATTCCATCAGTCGACCCACTCGCTCTCTCCCGCGCGCGCGCGCTTCCTGCTTCCTGTCCTGGGAGCCCGGACAAGGGACGACGACTGACTTACGACGACGGTTTCAGCTCTGCACGCTGGGAGCACTCAGCAGGCAATTCGCGTCGGGCCGCGAGCCTCGGGCTGCGAGGAGAGGGCAGGACGTGCGCGATCTCTTTAAAAGAGATGCGTTCGTGCGTTCGGCATCAGCTCGGATTGCTTTATTGAGAGAGCTAGCTTCACGTGAGCGCTCGCCGCCGACGGGGCGAGTCACGCCGAACGCTCACGCACCTCCAGGTGGCGGCGCGAACTGAACGAAGTCCGGCCAATAGCCGGACAGCCGCCGAGGATTTTCCGGAGCTTTCTATAGCAAAGCGGGTCGTCCGCTGCGGTCCGCGCCCGCGTGTTGCGATGACGCCTCGTGAGCACGTAATACGATCGTAATATACGATATATTACGATATATACGTATACAAGATCGTAATACGGATAGCATCGTAAGCCCCCGTCGCTCACTGTATGCGTCGCTCGCTGCGATCCGCGTGGCGACGACGTAGCTGCTTATGCTCGAGCTTTGACGGATGGCCCGTCGACGAGGCGTCGACGAGGCGTTGGCTCGCGCGGCTTTGGACATCGTGTGAGGCCCCGATGGCCGCCGCCGCCGATGGCCGTTCTAGCCTGTCTGTGTCGCGTGCTTGAGCCGACGACCGACGGTCGTGCGCTCTGAACTCTGTGAACTCTGCGCACTGGAGCGCACGATCCCCATTTTTTTGTCCGCTGCTGCTGCTGCAAGCGGCGGCTGCGACGGCCGCGACGGCTCTGCTTCTGCTCTCGCCACACGAACGAGGCCGCCGAATCGGCCAATCCCCGACTTACGCTTTCAGCGCGCCGCTCTCTCGCGAGGCGCATTCCTTCCTGGCTGTCTGGCGCTGCCTCCTCCGACGAGAGCCTCTCGCGAGTTCCCGGAGGGAAGTGCCTCCAGAAGTGCTCGATCGATGCCGGCGTGGCCCCGCAGGTTGCTGCCGCCGCCGCCGCCGCCGCGAGATTTTCGAAGCTGCTCCGAGCAGCGAGGCTCTGCCGTGCGAGAGCGAGGCTCTGCGAAGTCCTCCGCGCTTTCCATTTTCGCGAAGCCCGGCCACCGTAGCCACCGGCCATCGCACGCTCAGTCGACTCGCTCCGTCCATCGACGTAATTCGGACACCATTCCTGCTGCGACGTCAGAGGCGGAAGCTGCTGACGCTCCGAAGCCTCTGAGAGCGCGGACATAGCGCGCTCGGCGCGCGCGAGCGCGCTCGATCGAGGCTTCGAGTGAAAGGTTCAAGTGGAGGCTCCACACGAGGAGGCTCCGTAGAGACTGACTAAACGATCGCGTCCATCGCTTCGAGGACCTCCGATTCAGTGCTGCTTTACGACTTTTCAAAAAGACGAAAGTGACAAAGGAAATAGCAATAATGGTGCGCACGCGCCGTGCCCTGAGAGCAGCGCCCGATCTATTTCTAGGCTCTAGGCTCATGCTGCAAAGGCAGCAGGCAGACGGTCATGCCGAGCGGCGTTCCTTCGAGCGGTCTCTCTCTCTCTCTCTCTCTCTCTCTCTCTCTCTCTCTCTCTCTCTCTCTATATATATATATATATATATATATATATATATATATATATATATATATATATATATATATATATATATATATATATATATATATATATATATATATAAATAATATTTCGCTACGCGCCCAGTCCCTCTTTCTTTTTGCCCGCGGCAAAAGAAGAGAAAGGAGTCCGCCGCCGCCGGCGGACTCGTCATTTGTAGCGCTCGGTGAGTTGTCGCGCGGCGTCACGCTAATCGCGACGCCGCGCGACAACGCTCGCGAAGGCGAAGCCTCGCACGGCGTCCGGTGCGACAAAAGCCAATCGCGTGCTCAATTCGGGCTATTCGGGAAATTAGATAAAATGTATCTATAAATGTTAAAATAAAAAATTTATACAAAATATTCAATTAATTCGGGCGGCTCTCGCTACTGGCGTCTCGATTTTGCATAGGCGGAACGGACGAATCGCACGCTGCCAGATGCCGAGGGAATCACGTCCCAACTCGACGGCCGACGAGACTCGCACAGGCTTCGCTGTGCAAAGCGACCCATTTAGAGACTCGAGCACGTGTCTTTGGATGAGCTTCCTCCTCCGCTTCCGGTCGAGAGTCACTCTCCTTTCAGCCGAGCGACACTTTCACTTTCAGGGCTGAACACTCCGCTCGAGGCGCCTCGCTGGCTTCCTATCGAGCGTTGACTCGACTTCAAGATCGTCAGTCTGGCTTACAGGTCACTTTGCTCGCTTGCACTAGCCTGCGTGTCCTTGACCTCCTTGCTCCTCAGGATGTCAAGGGCAGGTAGGCTGGTGGGCTCGCTGTGCACCGTCCTCTGTCCAGCATCTAGTTTCATCTCGCCCACGAATTCGTACTATATATCGAATTCCTCTCGAAATTGAGCCATTTACCGAAAACGAGGCTGTGGTCACTTTATCTTGCATCTCTTGACCTTGCAATGATCTATCTTGCATATCTAGCCTCTTTCAAGTTTCAGCTTAAGACGCACCTCAGGTCCGGTCAGCTTTTCCTTTGCCCAAGTAAAACGGTCTTCTTTTTTTGCTCCGTTCGTGGTTTCCGTGCGCACGATTAAGTGCCAGATGTAATCATGCGTGACCGCTCCGAGTGGCCACGCATGCCTTCATGCCTTTGCCTTAGCGTGCTGGCTTACGCAGTGCGACTTTCTTTCTTTTGATTTTCTTTCTTTCGCCCGATACCGCGCTTGTCACTTGTGCCTTCGTAAATTAGTAGCTATTAAGTTCATATAGATGTAAAGCGCCTGGATAGATATGAAGCTCTCATAGGACGCAATATAGCATCGTCATCAGCAGCCCGAGTGACGTCGCCGTCCGGCCGAGTGGCGCTCGCGCGCCCGCGACCAGTCGGACTGAGCTGTAGTTTGATAGTCTCCAAACCGCAGGCACACGACACCACGCAGAACACCGAAGCAGGCTCAAAGAGACGTTCATTCGCACCGACGTCGCAGCGGGCCTAGCGGTACTCGACCGTCACCACTCCGGCGTCTCCGTAACTACCGTAACTCCTGGCCTCTCCAGCCCGTAACGTAAAGATCGCCGCCGCCGCTGTAGATTGCAATGGCCAAGAGACCAATAGCAGCAGCGCCGTAATCTCTGCTGGGCAGCAAATAACTCCAGGTCATAAAATAGCCGTAGTGGGAATAGCAACGCAATAAATGCCATTGACCCGTAAACCACGAATACCATAAATTAGCCGCATGCGCTGCTGCGATCGCGCTCCCATTTTCACGTTGGCGACGGCGACTGGTTGCGCTCGCGCTCGCTCCGCGCTCATTCTACGCGCTCGCTCCGCGCTCATTCTACGCGCTCGCTCCACGCTCATTCTACGCTCTCGCTCCGCGCTCATTCTACGCGCTCGCTCCGCGCTCATTCTACGCTCTCGCTGCTCTTTTCCTTTCGCAGACTCGGCGGCGGCGACGCGGAGGCAGCGGCTGCGGCATGCGGCCCGGCGTTCCGGCGTTCGGCGGCGGACGGCGGCGCCGCGAGGGCGCCACCGCCGCCGAGCGCCTCGCTCGGCTGGCGGTCAGCGCTCCGCCGACGTTGCGCGACGTGCGCGACGTCCTTCGCGCCGCGGTCGAGGACGTCGGCGACAGGCTGCGCCGGCTCGAGAAGGCCTTCTACGGCGGCAACGAGCCGGCGAGCGAGCTGCGCAAGTGGTGCAACAATGCGCACTCGCTCATGAGCCGGACGCGCGTCACGTGGATCCAGGACATGAGCCACGTCGACGCCATCGTCAAGCGGGCGCTCACCGAGGCCACGGGCGGCGGCGGCGCGGCAGTGGCGGCGGGCAAGCTTCGCGAGGTGCTCGAGCGGACGCTGGCGTTCGTGCCGGCTCGGCTCGAGGAGGAAGGCGTGCTCGGCGACGTGGAGACGGTGCTCAAGTACATGCACATGTACTGCCACAGCGTCTACAATCCGGCCGAAGACGCGCCGATAAAGGCGGCGTCCGACTACGAGGCGCGCACGCAGCGCTGGACGGCGGACGTGCGCCGGCTCGTCGAGCACGTGCGCCAGCTGCACGCACGCTTCGCGCGCGGCACGCTCTTCCTCGAGGAGATGACGCGCGGCACGCGCGAGCTGGCGATGAAGTCGGGCAGCGACGACGTCGTCTGCCTGTACCTGTTCAACGACGCCGCCGAGTGCGTGCGCTCGGCGTGCGACGCGCTGCGGCAGTGGCTCGTCTTCGCCGACGGCTACGACGGCTTCCTGGCACTGGAGCTCGGCGACGCGTGCGCCCTGCGCGACGGCCTGCAGGCGGAGCGGCGCGCGCGCCAGGAAGCGTACAACGCGCAGCGCGCGCGGCAGGCGCGCCTGCTGCGCGAGTCGCAGCGGCTCGCCGACGAGGTGGACGCGGCGGCGCAGCGAGAGGCGGAGCTGCTCGTGGCCGAGGAGCTGCTCGTGTCGCAGGTCGGCGACGAGCAGCTCGACCGCGACATAGCGCAGTTCCGGCTCGGCGAGCTGCAGCGCAACGCGGCCGAGCTGAACCGCGACGTGCTCGCCGAGAAGTTGGCCGAGCTGCAGGCGGCGCTGCGCGCGCACGACGAGCGTCTGCCGGCGCTGCGCAAGGAGCTGGACGCCGTGCGCGAGCGCCTGGCGCGCGTCGACGACCGGCGCCAGCAGGCGCTCGCCGCCCGCGCCGAGCTGCAGCGCGGCAAGGAGGAGGCGCTCGACGGACTGAAGAGCTACCAGAGCGCCGAGCGAGCGCACGCCGCCGCGTGCGCCACCGTCGAGCTCATCCGCCAGATCCGGCTCTACCTGAGCACGGAGGGCGTGCCGCAGAAGATCTGCCTCGGGCTGCCGCGCAAGCACGCCGAGAACGTGAAGATATCGCGCGTCGACATCGCCGCGGAGCCGGGTAAGCGCGGCGGCTCCGCGCTCGCAGGGAGGAGCGGTGCGCGGGGGAGGAGCGGTGCCCGGTGAGGAGGAGGCGGCGGCGGCGGCGGCGGCGGCGGCGGCACTGGCCGTATTCCGCTGCAGCCATGCCGCGAGCTTATCTCTTGGGCGCTACCAGTCTTCTTCCTGACCAGATGTCGCCCGGCCTGCAGACGCCGCAGGTTTAGTTCGATTCGCGTTTGTATTGGCGAGCGAGCGTGAGCCGAATCGGCCGCGTTTCGTCGATGGACGGGAAGCCAGTCGCGACCGTGGCGCTCTTGAGCGTCTGGTTCGCCGCCGCCGCCGCCGCACGGTGCTAAGCGTTCGCTGCGAGCGTTCACTCCCACAATCTCTCACGGCCTCGATCTTTGAGTGGTCCGATCATGCAGCCTCGTCTTGCCGTCTTTCGCCGACTGAAGGCTCTTCTGCTCCCTCTCTCTCTCTCTCTCTCTCCTCGATAATGTCTTTTTTGAGGCTTCGGCAACTCTGTTCCTTCTCTGCCGCCAACGCGATGGCGGAGATGGCGGGTTCTCGCTGCAGCAGCGGCAGCGACGGCAGCCGCGGCAGCGGCGGCTCTCAGCAGCCGTCAAATCGAGGTCAAAGCCGAGGTCAAAGTCGAGGTCAAATTGAGGTCAAAGCCGAGCTTCGCTGCAGAGTGACGAAGCTCGGCTTTTGAAATGTCCTGAAGGTAGCTGTTGGACAGCCTCTTAAATTCCGCCTACTAAATGTCCGCTCGCTAAAAACCAAGGGGTTACTTATCCGCGATCAGGTGGTCCAGGAGAAGCTAGATGCATTTCTGCTTACCGAAACCTGGATGACGCCTTGTTCCAGTAGCTGTATTTCCGAGACCACCCCACCCGGGTTCTCATTCTATCAGTCCATGCGTTCTGACAAAGTTGGTGGCGGGGTTGCAATTGTTGTTCGCGAATCGTTTGGCTATAGAATGTGCAGTTTCTCGCACGGGTCATCGTTTGAATCGGTCGCTATCAGGTCTTCATCAAAGACAATGCCTCTCACCGTTGCGATATACCGGCCTCCTTCTGGCTGTATAAACTTGTTTATAGAGGAGTTTTCAGAGTTCCTCGCTAAAATATTTGTGTGTGACAGGCCGTTACTTATTGTAGGAGACTTCAATATTCACGTTGACAACCCTAGCAACAGCCAGGTCCGCTCATTTCTTGACTGTCTGGAGAATTTTGGCTTGGCCCAACACGTTAATCATAGCACCCTCGTTGGTGGCCACATTCTAGATCTCGTGATTACTAAGGATGTACTGCCCACTGACTTTGTGGTGTGCCCACTGACCCTCTCAGATCATTGTTCGGTCTCGTTTACTGTTCCTGCTCCCTCGTACGTACAGGGCAATGTCTAATTTGCCAAACGACGTAACTTACAAAGCATTGACATGGACAAGTTTTTGAAATCTGTTTGTGATGCAGGCCTTCTTGATCTGCATTCAGACTCGACCGGCAGCCTCGATACCCTCACTGATGCGATGAACATGACACTCAGGAGTGCTCTTGACAAGCATGCTCCCGTTCGCTCTATCCGTATTCAAAGTCGTCGAGATTCCTTTCAATTTACAAAAAAATCCTTAAGATGCGTCGGGTTAAGCGCAGGCTAGAACGTCGTTTCAAGAAATCGCGGTCTGAGGCAGACCTAGTCAATTTCAAAGACTTCCTTCGTGTTTACACACGAAAGCTTAAAAAAGCCAGGGCTTCTTTTTTCATTAGAAAGCTGAATTCCTGCCAGTCGGACACTAAACAGATTTATAAGACAGTAAACCATTTACTGGCCAATGCTGCCAGGTCTGACACCCCAGATATTAAGGGCTCAGCCGAAAAGTTTTCAGCCTTCTCTACTGAAAAAATTGTGCACATTCGTGCCTCCATTAAGCCCCCTCCGACCAAAGCAATCGCCGCTCCTCAACCTGTGACTTTTCTTAAAAGGTTCTCCGATGTTTCTGCCTGTTATGTGGCTGCCTTAATAAGGTCTAGCAAAAAGAGCTCGTCTCCTGATGACCCTATAGCTTCATCTCTGTGGTCTTCACTTGCAGACCAACTTAGCCCTGCCATAACCAAGATTTTTAATGCTTCTTTGGGAAAAGGGGTCGTCCCCAAGTCCTTCAAATCGGCAATCGTTAGACCTATTCTTAAAAAGCCTGGATTAGACACAGAGGTCCTAGGAAACTATCGTCCAGTTTCCCTTCTTCCGTTCTTATCAAAGATTCTTGAAAAAATTGTTGCTAAGCAGTTAGTTGAACATATTGAAAATAACGGAATGTCAGATACATTTCAATCAGGGTTCAAGAGGCAGCATTCTACTGAAACTGCTCTCCGTGTTAGCAATGACATTCTACGTGGCAACGACGACGGGAATGTCACTACCCTAGTTCTGCTAGATCTGTCTGCTGCCTTCGACACCATTGATCACGAAGTTCTGCTTGAACGACTGAGAACAACGATCGGTCTGGCAGACGAAGCACTGGCGTGGTTTAAATCATACTTGTCTGATCGTGTTCAATCCGTGTCGTGTGGGGGTCAGGTCTCACACATGAGAAGGGTCACCTGTGGAGTCCCTCAAGGGTCTGTTCTCGGTCCCTTGCTGTTCTCCATTTATACACAACCTCTGGGAAAAGTTATTAAGGCCCATGGAATAGAATATCACTTCTATGCTGACGATACTCAGTTGTATTTGTCATTTAAACCGTCGGAATCTGCTGCAGCAACTGAGAAACTGAATGCTTGCCTTGCCGATATTCGATGCTGGATGTCAAAACTTTCTGATAGATAAAAGCGAACTGCTGCTCATACGACACCCTAAGCGTGTGGCTGGATTAAAAGGCTTTGCTGTTCTAATAGGTTATGCTATTGTGCGACCTTCACCACGTGCTCGTAATCTAGGTGTCGTGTTCGACAGCTGCCTCAATTTCAAAAGCTTCATTCAGAAGACTGCCTCTACAGCTAGCCATCACATCCGATCCCTATCCAAGATTAGAAGCTGTCTCCCACAGTGGCTTGTAAAAAATTTAACTAGCTCTTTAGTTCTGTCTCGGCTTGATTATTGTAATTTCCTTTTGGCTGGGCTGCCAAAGAAAGCTATTATACCACTACAGCTGACTATGAATATGGCTGCAAGGCTGGTCTTCAAGACCCAGCGGTTTCAGCACGTGTCACCTCTGCTAAAAGAGCTAGGATGGTTGCCGGTTGAGCAAAGGATACAGAGCAAAGTTCTTACGCTGACCCACAAGGCCCGCCACGGCTTAGCTCCTTCGTACCTAGCTGAATTGCTGCATCAGTTTCAGCCTGTTCGCGCCCTCAGGTCCTGTGTGGACAATAAATTAGCTGTCCCATTCCTCCGCTTAAAGACAGTTGGCGACAGAAGCTTTAGCTCTGCAGGTCCTAGACTGTGGAACTCGCTTCCACAATTCTTACGCAACGACAACTACTCTCCAACTGCCGACTATGGCACATCTTTTTCAGCGGTCCTGAGTTGCTACTTCTATGCTACTCACTACCTCAACTGCTCTCCTGACTCTGCTATGCTTCCCACTTTCTCTTTGTTGCGTGAGACGAAGTCTGTTGGCTACCGAATGCGTACCGAAAGCCGCTTACGCTGTGAGTGCGCTATACAAGACTCTCCTGCGTAACACCCGCATGGTCTTTATGACTTTGTGGAGTTACTGACGGAGATACATTACATTACATTACATAGCTCCTGCTGACGTCACACCTCGAGGCTTGCAGATCTTTGAAATGAATATGCAGATAACGTTCGGCGTTTTCACGGCCTCGAAATCCTTTCGCAAACACTTGGCAGCGTAGGCAGCCACGCAGCTGTGGTATAAGAAAGCGTCGGCCACAATGTAGGAAGGCGTATTGTGCCCGACCGTAAATTGAACCGAAGGCCGAAGGTCGATCCAATTTGTGCGATCCATGCAAACGACGTCTTAGAACCAACAGTATCAGCAGGTTTGTCCCTCTGAAATCGATAGGTCATTGCTGGTTGCAGGTCGTGAAACCGACTCGAATCGAGCTATTACCTTATAAATATAAATAACAATAATAATTCATTTGTATAGCGCCCCTGAGAACTTAGTCTCTATTCAGGCGCTTCAGATATGCCTCGGGGCTCGAGCCAACGACCTCAGTCAGACCTTGGTCCCCGGGGCGAGCACCTTAACCACTAGACCAAACCAACCTTAGCTAACTTATTGTGTATGTGAAATTTGAGCTACCAATTGACTGACCTCGTTGAAGTCTTCACAACTATGGCTCCAGCCGAATCTTTTTGAAAACCTTGAAGATCTGCATTTAGTAATCACGTTACTTGTTCGTACAATAGCACAATATCGTAATGCTGCTCCCGCGAAATTGGTGGCGTCATCTAATGCCCTGCTATTGTCGAGGGGGTATACAACGATGCCTGTGGGGCTATCTTAACAGAGGAGACGCAGAGATGTGATGACCTTGGATTTGTACGCGTATTGGGTGAAATTCAAACTTATATTGCCCATTGGTCTCTTGTTGAACACAGAAGAGTCACGGTGGATGTGTCCTAGATATCGCTGCAGTCTCTCCAGTACCTACGTGGCCACGACCCCTCAATTTGGTTTCCAGACAGCTACCCCAAGGCAGTTGTACTCGGATAGCCGTTCCCGAAGCTCCCTACTTTGTGAATGATCGTGCCAATATTTGCCCCTCCCCAAACAGTTGTCCAGAAGAATTCCCATATTAATAATTTACACCCCTGACAGTTATCGCTCTCTACACACACACACACACACACACACACACACACACACACACACACACACACACACACACACACACACACACACACACACACACACACACACACTAACACATAACTTTCAAAATCCGCGCGTGGTCAGTATATTTGACAACGCCGCAAACGGTCGGGAGGAAACGATGTCTGCTGTCAGAACACATTGTAGCAACACACGTATCCTATACCATTCTCAACTTACAAAAAAATTTGACTAACGACAAGTTTTCCGGTCCCTATCTATTTCGTAAGTCGGGCTGACGGTAATTCAAGATTAATTTATTAATCAAACTGATTGATCTATTCCAAATTTTGTTTGCTTTTGTTTCCGTTTCCTACCAAATTATTTTCAACCTTTCACGGCACTGAACCTTTCAACAAGCCATCGATTGCCATTACCCATCTGTATTCAATCTCATCGGGCAATTTTGAAAGGAGTAGGACAGAGTATAGATCGATATCGCACGTTTCCAAGCGGGGAACCGACAACCGGAAGCATTGAAGTCGAAGTACATGCAACTCAATCGGCGTCTTCGAAATCTTCTTCCAAATTATTCCAGCCTACGATGACATTGAGTGTCTGAATTACTTGTGTAGAATCGCACACCATATGACAATCTAAATTGTGATTCAAATGATGTCAAAATATATCGATCTTACACAGTCAATTTAAATTTTCAGACACGAATCTGAGTAACATTTTATTCAAGAAAAAAAAAAGTTATTTACCCATTCAATTTAGTATTTATTATTTATTTATTACGTGTTCATTATGTATTAGTTATTTTTGTATTATAGATACTCCGTAAGTATCTACTTTATTGAGCTGTTTCGACGGGGCTGTATTGTACTGGGCTGTTTTGTCGGGTCACTACCCCTAGCTAAGACCCAGGTTAACGCCTGAAGATGGCCGAAAATTAGCTTATACGGTCCGCGGTATTTGCAAGGTGCTGCCAGCAAAGTCAGTTGAATGTACTTCGACGCGCAATGTCATCAGCCTATCCAAGTAGCAGCGGCCAGACATGCCCGGTCTCTAATGCTTTTTCGTAACCATTCAACGACCTGCAGTCATTATCGCAGCGTTACGCGTTGCCGAGCTCGTCCGCTGTTCAATGTAGAAAGCAAAATGGATGACGCGACAGAGTTCATCGTCCATCGTATCGGTACTCGCTGGACCGAATTCTACCACCATCTGCCATTCTACCCGCCGAGAGGGATCAAGACACTTGAGAGTGACGTCATTGCCATCCAGAGCGAGTGCGTTCGCGACCCGGTCGAGGGTACGGTGCGAAAGTGCTTGCAATTCTGGCTCAGGCATCACACGCGCGCCCGCGTGTCGGACCTGCGCGCCGCCATAGCAAGCTTCTGCGGGGAGGACAAGCACATGCTGAAGGACTTCGACGACCTGGTCGACACTCGGCCTCCGCCGCCGCCCGAAGAGGAGCTCATACCGGCGTCGATGGACAAGGACCTCGTTCCGTACTATCGCATTATCTGTCGCTACGATCGCCTGAGAGCAGCGCACAACGACGCACCTTCGCAGCGTCTTCACGCGGCGTGACGTCGGCGTGACGTGACGTCGGCGCTGCCTGTCCGACCGCGACAGCGAGCTATGTGGAGCCACGCAATTTCCCCCCCAAAAAGCACTTTCTTATATTTCTCTCAAATATTTCTCCTCTACAGTACATGGCTGCTCAATACAACCGGCACTTGCCGCCACATCGAACGGCACTGTTGACCGGTCATGGCGGTTTCAGCGATTGCTTTCAGATGGCATTCACTTCTTTGTCAACTCCGTCGTTCTACTTCGTGCGTACTTGATCTGTTTATCGAGAATGTAATGTATCTCAGTCTGTAACTCCAAAAAGCCACAGAGACTATGTGAGTGCTACGCAGGAGAGTTTTATATACCGAGGACTCAAAGCCAAACCTGCTTTCGTTACTCATGCGGTAGCCAAGAGACTTTATCTCACTCAACAACGAGAAAGTGAGAAGCATAGCTGATTCAGGAGAGCAGCCGAGGTAGTGAGCAGCACGGGATTAGCAACTCAGGATGGCTGTAAATTATGTGCCATGGTCGGCAGCAGGAGAGTAGTTGTCGTTGCGTAAGAATCTTGGAAGCGAATTCCGAAGTTTAGGACCTGCAGAGCAAAAGCTTCTGTCACCCACGGTCTTTAAGCGAAGGAATGAAACAGCTAATTTTATGTCCTTACAGGTCCATCTAGCTGTTTCGAACGCGCTGCAGTGGTGCATGAATCAAAGCCGTAACGTCGCATATGCTGCTTAGGTTAGCGAGCGCCTCGCAGCACGGCTGACCCAATCGCAGATGCTGTCATAATCGTAGTCATAATCTGGCTGGTTTAGCTCGAGCCGCCATTTTAGTGCCCCTAGCTGAGCACCAAGCTTGGTCAGAGCCGGCCAGTGAAAGTGCTGAATGGCGACTCGCTGTCTAGGTTACGCACAGGGTTGAAACCTGCCTATTCTGAGCCGCCGACGTTCCCCTTTCCGTTCGGCGGTTACCTCAGCTATGCCATTAGCGGAGGGTCGGTAGTCGCAGCGACGCAGAGTGGTAACCCCAAGCACTCACATATATCATGAGACGACAGACGGAGTAAATGCGGGAATGCGGGCGATCGGTTGCGGCCGCGGGAACTACAGCGGGGCGAAGTGTGACCTGTGACCCAAGTAACTGGGAAGCTTGCCGAACCCTGATTAGCTCGCTGCGTTCTCGTTGGCGTAGCGGACGTGCGCGAGCTCTCTGCGCAGAACGCTTTCTCCGATTATGTCGCCGATTAGAGGCAGCCATCCTAAAACTAAAGCTTCAACCAAGCAGCGAATTAGTCTATCGCCGTTGGTTAGAGATCGGAATCAAGCGTGCACTTTAGTGGATTAAGTGAGAAGCTCAACCTCTCACTGTAACCCGTCAGAGGCCAGGCAGATTTAGGCGGTGGATTGCCGAGTCAAGCTCGGCTCGGCATATGTCGGCCGAGTGATAGAATTTTCGCAGCCAAGAGGCGTCTATAACAGTTTGCCTCACTCACACACACACACGCACACACACACACACACACACACACACACACAAACACACACACACACACACATACAGAGACACACACACATACACACACACACACAGACACACACACACACAGACACACTTACACACATGTGTATATATATATATGTGAGGCAAACTGTTATAGACGCCTCTTGGGTGCGAAAATTCTATGAGGGTTCGAGCACTGTGCATAGTATATGCGAAGCTCCTAAATAGAGATTAAGTTCTCTTATGGCGCTATTCAAATGATATATATACATACATATATATATATATGTATATATATATATACGTATATATATATATATATACGTATATAATTTGTATAGTGCCGCATATGTTATGCACAGGGCTCGAGCCCAAGACCTCGGACATCAAATGCATTCACCATGACCTCGGGCGTGTTAAAGGTGAGCACACCAGCACCGCTGGGCCAAACCAGCGAGGCAACCTAATCTGGAAGCGCTCGCCCAGCTGCTCGCATCGCAGTGGGGCCGTTCGCCGAATGGGGTCGGCACACCTTGCCTAAGGTCAGCGAGTCAGAGGTAAGCGGACTCGGCGGGCTGGATCCTCATTCTGCGCACGGAGCGAGTTATCGCGAGCTGCGAGTTGTGAAGCCGTCAAGTCGTCCTCATCGCAGACATCCCAACGCCAGTCATTCGTTCTACATTCTTAAGAAAGCTTCAGCTCGGTCTGAGCCGCCCAGAAACCGGAAACGAACCAGAAACCGGACCGATCAGCTGACAGATCGCAGCGAAACGAGCTGGCTGCGTGTAGCGCGCTTCGTCGATGGCGCCAAAAGAAAACACGCAATTGACATAATTATGATAATAATAATAATGCACTTGATAAAGCGCCCTCAGAGAACTCAATCACTCTCTAGGCGCTTTACGTTTGCTGCAAATGGAAATGCAATTGAATGGTGAGTAATATCATGCTTGATAAACAAACAAAATGAATAACATGGTTAGGGGTGACATACACAGGGTCAGCTTGCTAATGTGGTTAGTGGCAACATGCACAGTGCCAGCACGCATAAGCACATCAAGGACGAATCACAGGGACCCACTAAATGCTGTCCTAAATAGGTGTGTTTTTAAGTTCCTTTTAAATGTGGTCAGGTCAGGGGATGTTGTGACGCAGGTCGGAAGGGAGTTCCAGGCTTTGGGAGCATACGAACTAAATGCACGTTCTCCAAAGGATTTGAGGTTTGTACGAGGTAGTGGTAAACTGTTGGATTCCGAAAAGCAGGTGGTACGATGGTTGGCCTGGTGGGGGAAGTAGATCTGAGAGATAGGCTGGAGCCAAAGAATGAAGTGATCTAAAAATGACCGATAAAACCTTGAAGTCGATGCGTTGCTTGACTGGGAGCCAGTGCAGGTCAGCGAGAAGTGGCGTGATGTGGCAACTGCGACGCTCACGACAGACAAGCCTAGCTGCAGAGTTTTGCACCACCCGCAATCGCCTGATTGCACATGCCGGTAGGCCAGCAAGCAGTGAGTTACAGAAGTCAAGATGGGATGTCACAAATGCATGGACCAACTTAGACGTGGTATCCTTATCTAAACAAGCCCGAATTTTAGCAATTTTATGAAGCTGAAAGTAGGCAGACTTGATTGTGGAGCTGATGTGGTCGTCTAACGAGAGGTTACTTTGGAACATGACACCTAGATTTCGAGCTGATTCAACAGGAGATATGCTGGCAGAGTCAATTTTGAGTGTCAGCCTTTCCAATTTCTGAATCACCGTGGGTTTGCCCATAACTAGTAAGTTAGTTTAATCATCGTTTAGTTTTAGAAAATTTGCTGCCATCCATGTGCGGATGTCATCAATACATGCAGCAAGTGAGTTGAAAGAATTTGAGGTGCTCGAAGGCTGGGAGGGATCAAAGCAAAGGTACAACTGAGTGTCATCCGCATAGAAGTGAAAGCCTAGATTGTTCTTGGCAATCACATCAGCAAGAGGGAGAGTATAAACCGTGAAAAGAACCAGACCTAACACGGAGCCCCGAGGTACACCATATTTCAGAGGTACCTCGGATGATCTTTGTCCATTCACGTCAATACTCTGGAGTCTCCCACTGAGATAGGACCTGAACCACTGCAGAGCAGCGCCAGTGATGCCCAGGCGAGATGAAAGGCGCTCTAATATAATAATAATAATGCACTTGATAAAGCACCCTCAGAGAACTCAATCTCTTTCTAGGCGCTTCACATTTGATGCAAAGGGAAGCGCGATTGAATGGTGAGTAATATCATGCTTGATAAACATGAATAACATGGTTAGGGGTGACATGCACAGGGTCAGCATGCAAATGTGGTTAGTGGCAGCATGCACAGTGTCAGCATGCATAAGCACATGAAGGACGAATCACAGGGACCCACTAAATGCTGTCTTAAATAGGTGTGCTTTTAAGTTCTTTTTAAATGTGGTCAAGTCAGGGGATGTTGTGACGCAAGTCAGGAGGGAGTTCCAGGCTGTGGGAGCATACGAACTAAATTCATGGTCTCCAAAGGATTTGAGGTTTGTACGAGGTATCGGTAAACTGTTTTATAGAAGAACTTTGTGATCGATAGTATCAAAAGCTGCCGAAAGATAGAGCAAAACAAGCAGAGACACTATACCCATGACGTAGTCCTAGGTTGTTGTACACCCTAAGCAATGCTGACTTTGTCGAGTGATCAGCTCTAAAGACAGACTGAAACTTACTAGCAAGGTTGGAAATTTAAATATATGAATTCAGCTGGTCCGCCACGACCCGTTCCAGTGTCTTTGATAGGAATGGTAGAAGGGAGACTGGGCGGTAGTTGCTCAAGTTCTCTTGGTCTAGTGTCGCTTTCTTGAGAAGTGGCCTGACTACAGCTTTTTGAAAGGTGCTGGGACATGACCTGAGGCTAATGACATATCATTTGTATAGCGCCCGAAGAGAAATGTTCTATTTAGGCACTTAACATATGTCACGGGGCTCGAGCCCACGATCCCGGTCATCAAATACATTCACATTGACTTTGGTCAAGGTGAGCTCCTTAACAACTGGGCCAAACGGGGCTATCCAACGAGCTTACGGAGGCGAGCTCGTACTTCATTCTTGATCACAATATACTTGATCACAGATCACACTTTGTGCTAACCATTGTGTATAGCCATTTATAACCTTCGTCGTCGTGCTTGTTGGCCACGGCCTGAAAAGCAGTCCAATGTCGTCGCATTGGATTGACAATAGGAATAGTCGGAACAATGGCAATAAGTCGGTCCTTGTGATTTGGCCTTTAAGTGCTCATCCCTTGGAATGGGATATCACTTCTATGCTGACGATACTCAGTTGTATTTGTCATTTAAACCGTCGGAATCTGCTGCAGCAACTGAGAAACTGAATGCTTGCCTTGCCGATATTCGATCCTGGATGTCGGAAAACTTCCTGAAAATAAATGACGATAAAACCGAGCTGCTGCTCATAGGACACCCTAAGCGTGTGGCTGGATTAAAAGGCTTTGCTGTTCTAATAGGTTATGCTATTGTGCGACCTTCACCACGTGCTCGTAATCTAGGTGTCGTGTTCGACAGCTGCCTCAATTTCAAAAGCTTCATTCAGAAGACTGCTTCTGCAGCTAGCCATCACATCCGATCCCTATCCAAGATTAGAAGCTGTCTCCCACAGTGGCTTGTAAAAAATTTAACTAGCTCTTTAGTTCTGTCTCGGCTTGATTATTGTAATTCCCTTTTGGCTGGGCTACCAAAGAAAGCTATTATACCACTACAGCTGACTATGAATATGGCTGCAAGGCTGGTCTTCAAGTCCCAGCGGTTTCAGCACGTGTCACCTCTGCTGAAAGAGCTAGGATGGTTGCCGGTTGAGCAAAGGATACAGAGCAAAGTTCTTACGCTGACCCACAAGGCCCGCCACGGCTTAGCTCCTTTGTACCTAGCTGAATTGCTGCATCAGTTTCAGCCTGTTCGCGCCCTCAGGTCCTGTGTGGACAATAAATTAGCTGTCCCATTCCTCCGCTTGAAGACAGTTGGCGACAGAAGCTTTAGCTCTGCAGGTCCTAGACTGTGGAACTCGCTTCCACAATTCTTACGCAACGACATCTACTCTCCAACTGCCGACTATGGCACATCTTTTTCAGCGGTCCTGAGCTGCTACTTCTATGCTACTCACTACCTCAACTGCTCTCCTGACTCTGCTATGCTTCCCACTTTCTCTTTGTTTCGTGAGACGAAATCTGTTGGCTACCGAATGCGTACCGAAAGCCGCTTAGGCTGTGAGTGCGCTATACAAAACTCTCCTGCGTAACACCCACATGGTCTTTATGACTTTGTGGAGTTACTGACGGAGATACATCCCTGCTGACACTGCATGCTGCCATTAACCATACTTGCATGCTGACCCTGTGCATGTCACCCCTAACCATGTTATTCTTGCTGTTTATTGAGCATGCTACCACTGACCATTTGATCGTGCTTCTTTTGCAGCAAATAAAGTGCCTAGAAAGAGATTGAGTTTTGTGAGAGCGCTATATCAAATGGTATTATTATTATTATTATAGGCGGTAAATAAGGATTCGGTGATCAAAGGTATCCCAAGCTGCCGAAAGATCCAGAACTGAATCAACCGAAGTCAGCCTCCATGAAAAGGTACCGACACTGGTAACAGTGCTGCCTCCATGGAATGATTAGCTCAAGAATATGATCGGAACTTACTTGCTCGTTGGAAGTTTTGTTATTGGTTTATCCAGCATGATTTTACTCACCTTTCAATTGCATCTCCCTTTGCAGCAAATGTAAAGCGCCTAGAGAGAGATTAAGTTCTCTGAGGGCGCTTTATCAAGTACATTATTATTATTATTATTGGGATTTTGTTGGTCAGTCGCTAGTTCCCAAGTATTTGATAGGAGTAGCAATAGGGAGACTTGGCGGAAGTTCTCATAGTCTAATATTAATTATGCACGACAGAAGTGAGTTTTTTTATGTTACTCCAAAGTAGAACTTTAGGTATAGGGTCTAGAGGGCTGGTAGCCTTGTTCGGATGGCAGATACATATTCGAGATGAGGTCACTGGCTGCCTGCAGGCTTTAGTGTAGGCATTGAGGTGCTGCATGAAATGAGGAGCCCAGTGGACACGCTGTCTTGTGGATGGACTCTCAGATGTTATCTGTCTTGCTCACAAAAAGGTAACGAAACGATCGGCTAGCGAACAACAAGGATCACAGGGTAAGGTTCTGAAAAGGGGGTGGTAAAGCAAATGCTTGATGGTGCCCATCAGGAGTAGCGAATTGTGCATCTGTTATTCCTGACTTTTTTTTTTTTTATAAAAGCCTGACTTTTTTGTACGGTATGAGCACACCAGGTCCAGCACGTCGAGTCAGCAAAATTTCCCATAGGTAGCATTGCAAAATTTGGGATCGCTTAGACAAGAGCATCGTTGCCAAGCTGGTCCACGCATTTGCGACAGACATTCTGACCGGACCTCTGCCACTCACTATTTTTAGGTCTTCCTGCCCGTGCACTGTAAATATGCTTGCAGTTGGTGCGAAACTCGGAAGCTTGACTTATCTGCGCAGCATTACGCGGCTGTCGGCTAATTTTTGCTGGCTGCCAAACAAATTGGCTATCAACTTCAAGACTCGGTTATCCACCTTGGTTGTTCCGTCCAGTCTCAGGTTCAGGCCAACCCATCCAAATTAGTTTCTCAGTTTCTGGCTCCCGTGATGCCGCCCATCTTACGCGTGCATATCTTATCTTATCTTATGCTCTCTCTCTCTCTCTCTCTCTCAAGCTTAGGCTCTCAAGTAGTCCTTTTGAGCATGATGTCAGCAGTACACTGCTGACATCTTAGCAAGGGCTTACAGTGTGCGAAGTCGGAGGAGCCCAGTAATCCAGCAAATCGGCTAGGGTCGATGTGGTAGCAGAGTCCGCCAGAGAGGACAGGTCTGATGGTAGGACTGAGCGGAAGAGGGCGAAAGTGAAACTTTTGCATGGACACCGTCAAATGTCAAAGTAATTTAATGCAACGCATCTCAGTCTGTAACTCCACAAACACAATGTGGGTGTTGTGCAGGAGTCTTGTATAGCCCAGTCACACCCTAAACAGCTTTCGGTAGCCAACAGACTTCATCACACGCAATAAAAAGAAAGTGGGAGGCATTGCAGAGTCAGGGGAGCAGTTAAGATAGTGAGCAACATAGAAGTAGCAGCTCAAGACGGCTGGAAAGGACGTGCTGTAGTCGGCAGCATTAGAGTATTTGTTGTGTAAGAGTCATGAAAGTGAGTTCCACAGCCTCGGACCTGCAGAGCTAAAGCTTCTGTCGCCAACGGTCTTTAAGTAGAGGAATGGAACAGCTAATTTATTGTCCGTACGGGACCTGAGGGCACGAGGAGGCTGAAACTGGTGCAGCAGTTCACCTAGGTATGGAAGAGCCAAGCCGTGGCGGACCTTGTGGGTCTGCGTAAGAGCTTTACTTTGTATCTGTTGATCAACCGGCAGCCATCCTAGCTGTTTCAGCAAAGGAGACCCAAGGTCAAACGTCTGGGATTTGCAAACAAGCCGTGCAGCCATATTCATAGTCAACTGCAGTGGCCTTGCTGCTTCTTTCTGTAGCACAGCCAAAATTGAATTACAAAAATCTAACCGAGACAGAACTAATGAGCTAGCTTAACTTTGTGCAAGCCACCGTGGAAGACAGTTCCTATTCTTAGATAGGGACCAGACGTGATGGCTAGCTGTAGAAGCAGTCTTCTTAACAAAGCTTTCAAAATTCAGGCAGTTGCCGAAGACGACACCTACATTCCGAGCACACGGTGATGGTCGCACAACAGCAACGCCTATTAGAAGAGCAATGCCTTCCAGTCCAGCCCAACGCTTAGGGTGTCCTATGAGCAGCAGTTCAATTTAATCGTCGTTTACTTTCAAGAAAAATTCCGACATCCAGGATCGAATGTCAGCAAGACAAGCATTCAGTTTGTCAGTTACTGACGGTTTAAATGACTAATACTGATGCCTGAAGTCAGCATATACAAGTTATATCTAGTTACACTGGCCTTAATCACTTTTCCCGGAGGTTGAGTATAAATGGAGAACAGCAAGAGACGAGAACGGACCCTTGAGGGACTCCACAGGTGACTTGTCTGATGGGTGAGACCTGACCCATACACGACATGGATTGAACACGACCAGCCAAGTACGATTTAAACAATGCTAGTGCCTCATCTGCCAGACCGATCGTCTCTCTCGATCGTTCAAGTAGGACAATGTGATCAACGGTGTCAAAGGCAGCTGATAGATCTAGCAGCGCTAGAGTAGGATGTCATTGGTTACCCGTAAGAGAGCAGTTTCAGTGGAGTGCTGGTGCTTGAATCCCGATTGAAAATTTTTCTGACATTGCATTCCTTTCAATGTGTGCTGCCAGCTGCTTATTGACAATTTTTTCAAGAATCTTTGACAAAAAAGGAAGAAGGGAAACTGGACAATAGTTGTGTCAACGGTCTTAATTTTTCAAAATGCACATGCCTTTTTATATCGCTGGGGACAATGCACAAAGAGGTCTGCATATGGCCAAATGTGCAGAGGTTTTTAATAATAGGAGCAAACAGCATAAAAACCGAAGGAGAATACATGATCTAGGGTATGACTTCCTTTGCTGTGAGTGAGGCCATGCACACGTGAGAACTAGCCAGCAAATGGGCAAACTTTGGCACGTAAGGGGTCGGTTGGGTCATCGATATGAATGTTAAAATCACTCATAGGAGGGAATAAAAGAATAAGATCCGAATCTAGGATACTTTCCACCGTTGGGGCGATCAAGTCTTTATAGCGAGTTTATTGATTATAAAAATATCTTTGGCCAAGTTAGAGTTCAGCACAACCTTAACCGACCGGTGATTGTACCATGTCTTATCCCCTGCACAGTTAGCCCACTTGAAGGGGATCAATGCAGCACATTCGATGAAGCCTCGATGCTGCACAATGCGACAGCAAACTGTATACATCGATGCTATGTCGTTGACAACAAAGCTGTACAGTTCAATAGTGCGAGGCAATACCAAATCTGCTATACTTTTATTTCTAAAAAAATCCCAAAATGGCCACATCCACCATTTTGTCTAGCTCTCAGCACTCAACACTATTAGGGAGCTCCGCGCGACATTGCCGCTGCTCGATTCAAGTGGCAATGAGACGCGATCTATGTGCAAGCGGCTCACCCAGCCACCGGGCACTCGACGATGCTCGTTTCCATGGAATGAACGGATTAAAAGGCAGTTTGAAGGCACCATTACAGTAGGCATCGCCACCATCAGTCGCACGAGATGGCTCCTCTGTCGACACTCGGGTCTACGCCTACGGGCACGAACAGGTTACCGTCAGAACACCTCACCATGCTGCTGCCTGGGCAAATGCAGCCAATTGTTGGTGCTTCCCGAAAATGCATTCCGGGCAGCTTGGCGGCTCGATTGTGATTGTGTGCACTCGTTAAGCCGCTGCCGCCTCGACTGAGCAATCAAAGGCACCGAAGGCTAAAAAGGTGAAGCAGCATGCTGGCAGCGCTTGGCTCCATGGCACGCTACCGGGCGTGCAGCTGCATCGCCGAACATCGGTCAAGGCCTCGGGCGGGAACCTCGTCAACCGCTCTGCAGACAGTACCTCTGCTGGACACCTTGGCATTGGCGCATAAGCAGCAAAGGAACCTGCCGAACAGTGCAGGTAGACGCATGATCTGGGGAAGCCGACAACATAGGCATGCCACGAGAGAGAGAGAGAGAGAGAGAGAGAGAGAGAGAGAGAGAGAGAGAGAGAGAGAGAGAGAGAGAGAGAGAGAGAGAGAGAGAGAGAGAGAGAGGCAGGCCAACAAATGAGGCCGGTCGTCACTTCTCCACGATCGTCGGTTGATTGACGGATCACAGGCAGGCAGAAGCGGATCGCGGCCGGCTTTTTGGCTGTAGGAGAAGACGTTGCATCGCACGTGACCGACGAACGGGAAGCTCCGGACGAGGCTCCGGACGATCCAGGCGAGGCCAGCTCACCAGGATGTCACTGCAGCCACGATCGACGTCACCGCAGCGCGGAGCACAGGCGCACTCGAGCCAAGTGGCAGCTACGAGTCATTTCTGCCGGAACACGTGTCCACGTCGCTGTTGCTGCGATCGACGAGAGAGCTGAGGACGTCGACGGTGAGCTCGTAGAACGACATCATCACGGCCGTGTTGGGAATGGCGCGCAGCAGCTGCACGCCGAGGCCCCGGTACAGAGCCCAGAAGCCCTCCTCTCGCGCCACCGCGGTCAGCGTGGCGAAGAACGCCCTGTACTTGGTGCCCTCCTCGCGCATTCGCGTGCGAGCCACCTCTACAAGTTCAAGGACGATCGATGCAGCCCCGATGATGAGACGGATCGGCGCGGCAGCAGCACCAGCAGCGCGGCGGCGGCAGACGCCTCGCGCACGCAAGCACTACCGTGCGGGTACGTGATGACCGTGGCGCACAGCTTCGACGTGCCGCCGGCGACCATGTGCTCAAAGAAATTGAGCAGCCACGACGCCCTGCCGCTTCCGCCGTCGGCAGAGGAGGCGAGCAGCATCCTCCGAGCGGCCAGATGCTGCTTGAGCGTCTCGTAGAGCACGAAGTGCACTATCGTCTCCGACACGCCAAAGTAGGACGCCGTCACGCCTCGGTAGAAGCCTCGCAGGCCATCCTGAGCGTATATGTTTCGAATGCACCTGACGGCCGACAGGCCGCCCGCCTTGCCGCTGCTGCAAAAACGGGTCGCAACGAAGGCGTGACCGACGATCGTCGCTTGCCAATGGACGCCGCCCAAGCGGCGCTCGGCAGGCAGCACTTGCTCGGGAAAGCAGCGGCAGGCGTGCGCTCGTCGGCGGCGGCTGCCGCCTGCGCAGCCGTTTTCGATGTCTGCCTGGTGTCAGCTCGATGTCAGCCGATCAGGGTTTCGGTTGCAGGCAAGCGGTAGCCGAGGTCTCCGCACCGCTGCAGCTGGACACACGAGCCACCTCCGCAGCACGCCGACTCGCATGCGAGTGAGCAAGAGCGCTTTTGCTAGCCAGCCACAAAGCGACGTTAATTGGAGATCTAGCGACCAAGCTAGGAACGGTGACTGCTCGGTTACCAGAACTCTCCGTCCCTCTTTGGCTTGTGATGGGGGGGGGAGAGATAATCAGCAGCTTCGATGGCTACATTCGAACAATGCCGGATTCATCCGGGATTCTGCCCCAGTCGCATTCACTGCAATTTTTCCTGACAGGCTCCAAACGTTGGAATGTGCAATCGGAGGGAGGCCATTCCACCGGTCACAATACAGATTCACTCAAGAGATGAAGCCAGACGGAATGACATCGATGCACAAGCAAGCATGCATCGATGCCTGGTTTGCAGTGTAATGCTAATAGGCAGAGCGACGAATGAACGCTAGCTTGCTGGGCAGCCAAGGATGCTGCGAAACATCGCTGCAGCCAGCCACCTCATTTTGTGTCACAGGTCACGCTACAACTGGCAAGCTCATATCACAAAGTCCACACACTTGTGCATAAAAGAAAACTGAAATAAACATAGACTGCAAACGTACTTGAATGACGAAAGACCTACGAGTTTGCACAAGTTTGTCATTAAGCACGACTCAACATTCGTTAAGATCTCTAAGTGCCGATGCTGCCAAGGCATTGCTCTGTGGTCCTCTTTTGATTCTCTCGTGTAAGGTTGATCTATGGAGAACTAGGGGTGAGCAATGCCACCAAGAGGAGACACAGAATAATAATAACAAATTGCCTTTTCCATAGTGTCCTAAGAGAAGTACATCTCTATCCAGGTACTTTAGAACTCACTGTAACTGAATCAATACACGGGGAATAATGAATGGTACACACTGTATCTGTTAAACAAGCCTGCCTTTGCAACACGTAGCATGCTTAGGCTAGCTTGCTAAAGCACATAAGAAGAAACCCAGGGCCACTGGTTAGTAGAACACCTGGCTAGTAACATGCACTGTATCATGCAGTTATAGGTAAATATATAGGTAAATATAGACGAGCAAGCAAAGCACAAAGAAACACAAAAGAGAAGCTCACCGAGGCAAAGAGAAAGCACAGCGGAACAGATGAATCGTTGGCTGATACCTAAATGATGCAAAACCATTGCATGTAGATACCGGAACAGGAAGCAAGTTCCAGACTTTTGGTGAACCGCACTATTTATTGATCATTGACCCCCCCCCCAGGATGACCAGCAGCTCGGTCGGATCACTACCCTAGAGGTGCTAAAACTTGTAAGTTTTCTAACTGGACTGAAATCCACACGAAGTTCAAGGATTGTGACAAGGGCTTTAGCCTCCAGTCTAACACGGGAATCAGAAGTCCTGGCTTAGCTGCAGACACCGAAAGGTACATAACTAGTAGACCGCAAAAGAAAACACCCTGAAGAGGTTTGAGAGAAGTGAGCGATTCTAAGTGCACGCCAATCGGCGATTATACGACGATTATGAAACCCACCAGCTTGCAAATCGGCTTGCAAAAAATCGGAGAACATCGAGGAGTAAGCAGGTGATGCTATATAAGCAAGTGAAGCAAACTATCAAGTATGATTCTTAGCACATTGCAGTCCTGCCAGGTGCCAGGTCGTAAACAGCAGCATAATACCCAGACTAGAAGCCGAGTAGCAATAACAATAATAATAATAATGCTCTTAATAAAGCGCCCTCAGAGAACTCAATCTCTCTCTCTAGGCGCTTTACATTTGCTGCAAAGGGAAATGCAATTGAATGGTGAGTAATATCATGCTTGATAAACAAACAAAATGAATAACATGGTTAGGGGTGACATGCACAGGGTCAGCTTGCTAATGTGCTTAGTGGCAACATGCACAGTGCCAGCACGCATAAGCACATCAAGGACGAATCACAGAGACACCACTAAATGCTGTCCAAAATAGGTGTGTTTTAAAAGTCTTTTTTAAATGTGGTCAGGTCAGGGGATGTTCTGACGCAGGTCGGGAGGGAGTTCCAGGCTTTGGGAGCATATGAACTAAATACACGGTCTCCAAAGGATTTGAGATTTGTACGAGGTAGTGGTAAACTGTTGGATTCCGAAAAGCAGGTGGTACGATGCTTGGCCTGATGGGGTAGTATATCTGAGAGATAGACTGGAGCCAAAGAATGAAGTGACCTAAAAGTGAGCGACAAAACCTTGAAGTCTATCCGTTGCTTGTCTGGTAGCCAGTGCAGGTCGGCGAGAAGTGGTGAAATGTGGCAACTGCAACGCTAACGACAGACAAGCCTAGCTGCAGAGTTTTGTACCGGCTGCAATCGCATGATCGCACATGCCGGTAGGCCAGTAAGCAATGAGTTGCAGAAGTCAAGATAGGATGTTACAAATGCATGGACCAACTTAGATGTGGTATCCTTATCTAAACAAGCCCGAATTTTAGCAATGTTATGTAACTGAAAGTAGGCAGATTTGACTGAGCAGCTGATGTGGTCGTCTAACGAGAGGTCACTTTGGAACCTGACTCTAGATTTCGAGCTGATTCAACAAGAGATATGCTGGCAGAGCCAATTTTGAGTGTCAGCCTTTCCAATTTCTGAATCACACTGGGTTTGCCCATAACTAGTAAAATAGTTTTATCATAGTCTTAGAAAATTGGCTGCCATCCATGTGCAAATGTCATCAATACACGCAGCAAGTGAGTTGTGAGAATTTGAGGTGCTCGAAGGCTGGGAGGGATCAAAGCTAAGGTACAACTGAGTGTCATCCACATAGAAGTAAAAGCCCAGATCAAAAATGCTGCAGAAGACTATGAAGATGTTACCAGTGATCTTGATGACGAGTTTCTTGCTAACTCTGATGATTAAAGCCAACTTACATTAATACAAAATGAGCTATATATTTAATAATATTTTTCAATAACAACTTTTTTCAAAAAATGTTGCCCATAAATTTAGGGTGCGACTTTTACTTGTGTGCGACTTCTAATAATAAAGATACAGTACGTGCCAATTTAAAGCTAAGGATTCAATTAAAACCCGGCATTAGCTGCACAAGAGCAGCATCCTCACAATCGGTCGGTCAATAAATAATCTTAATAGCACAATCGGTCTGCAGAGCAGCTGCCCGGCTACAGGAAAGCAAAGGTTGCTGGATCGGTTCCTGCTAGAAGCAAATATTTTCTGCACTTGTTTGAACGGTCACCGTCGGCGGTTCTGCATTGCAAAAAGCCCCCAGGGATGCTTCGTCTCTGGGTCTCTGGGTGTCTGTGTCTGAGCTCAGCATGCCAGCAGCAGCAGCCAGGCAGCAGCACGGCCACTACACGAGCAGCTTACCCACAGTGCAGCTGCACACGGGTCTTTACCACCCAGATGGGGCTGGTGGTTGTGGCTGCCGCAACGCCAGCCGCAGCTGCAGAAAGGACGTGCACGAGATGGTTCTCTTCGTGCATGCGGTTGCAGAGGAAGTTCTTCGACTCGGCGTATGCACAAAAGTAGATGGCCCTGAAACGCACAGACGAAGCTGCACTGCAAAAAACCGATGCGGAAAAACGCCCCCGGGGGAAAACATCTACTCAGCTCGGCCCCCTTCGTGGAACCGCAGCTCGAGATCAGCATGATATCCGAGTTTGCAATGACGACTAGGAAGTTCGCCTGTCGTGATCTCAAAAGCACGCAGCAGCCAACATCCCTACGACGAGGACTTGCCTTAACACCGCACACGATTAGGGAATCCGACTACAGATCAGATGACAGATCAGCTGGCTACAGATCAGCTGCAACTGTCATTGTCATGCACAAACATCAATTACGAGGGAAGAATGAACGCATAACCCAAACTCCCCAATCATGCACCAGGCATCACAGATACTTGATCCTGGATGCCAGCAGATTCCTTTAACTAAACGGCTATAAAACCGAACTGCTACTACACGCAGGACACACCAAGCGTGTGGCTGGACTGGGAGACTTTGCTCTTCTAATAGGTGCCGCTGCAGTGCGATCCCTGCCATGTGCTCAGAATTTAGGTGTCGTCTTTGACAACTGCCTAATTTTTGGAAGTTTCATTAAAAAGACTGCCTCCACAGCTAGCCATCATGCCTGATCCCTACCTAAGATTAGGGGCTGTCTACCAAGGTGGCTTGCAAAACATTCAACTAGCTCCCCGGTTCTGTCTCGGCTAGATCCTTGCAATACTCCATTTTGGCCGGGCCACCAAAAAGAACCACTGAGCAACTAGGGTAATGAACATGCAAGGCTGCAAGGCTAGTGAAGTGCTGGGTCAGTGTGAACGTCTTTCCAGTGTTCATCCGTTCTGAAGCCGAGCATCACTAATCGTATTGATATGCTTCTCTTACAGCATATATAAAGTGTCGAGAGAGAGAGAGAGAGAGAGAGAGAGAGAGAGAGAGAGAGAGAGAGAGAGAGAGAGAAGAGATAGATTTAATTCTCTGGGGCGCTATAGAAAAGTATTAATATTGTTGTTATCAGTAGCAGCAGCAGGTCTACCATCAGCGCAACTACCATCGCTGTCCCGATATATTGTCGGCTGCAGACGCTACGCCAGGTTACTCCATTAGCGCCCTCGGTAAGTGAGTTCTTAATAATTAATAATAATTGTAGATATATAACTTAGATTTATCAAAATATTAAATGTGCATACACACATATTTGCATATACTATCAATTGGTATAGCACCACAGAGAGTACTGAATACCTTTCTAGGCGCGTGCATGCAGAGCCACTCACGTGACCCAGGGATCTGGCTCACGCACGGAAGTAGCCATAAGAGATCCTGAGCGCACCGGAAGCGACCGTGCGAGTAGCTCCACGGCATCCGGGCATCGTGGGCGCTGAGCTAAGCCAAAGGTGGCAGTGTTGAGTCATTTCCGCCGCAGTGAGGTTTTTTTTATAGGCTGCTTTGATTCCATTATGGGTTGTATTGGCGCTGCTGCAGCAGCTGCTGCCTTCGGATCCAGTGCATTTTAAAAGTCGGCCACATCGGCCTTCCTGCCCATCCAACCTGAGGCAGGTCAGCGGTGCACCACCGGCTGCTGCTGCTGCAACCGCTTTCACGGCCTGCGAACAGCTTGGAAGCCCGAAAGCACAAATCGAAGGTACCCCTCCCCCCATTTGTCCAACCAGTCTGAACAGGCATTGTGAGCGGTGACATCAGCTGGCCGAACTGAGAGAGTGGGCTCACTATCGCCCACTGATAGAAGGGGGGGGGGACTGCGGGAGGGCGCAGCACGGTCCGGTTGGCCAGAAATGACCAGGATGATCGCCAGATCATGATCGCCACCGAGTGAACGATCTCAGCCACCTGCACAGGCAGGGGGCGTGGCGGGTCAGGCACAACAGTTAATCGCAAGGTGATCAGATACGAGTCAACAGGCACGATTAGATTAGCGGACGCCGAGTCAACCTCTTTCTCCGGTCGACTCAGTGGACACGACATTAGATTAGTGGACGCTTAGAATAAGAAGCTTCGGTGGCAGGCACGCGCTCTGCCGCGCAGGCGTCGGGGCAGCTGCCCCGAGCGGATGAGAAGCGTTTGCCCGACGTTCGCTCGCACGTCGACCGCCAGCCAACGGAGACGGTCAGCGCCATTGGACGACAGGCCGAGCGCTTGGCAACGCCACACGAGCGTTACAGCGACGCAGGCGCAGCGCGAGATGATGGGCTACAGGGCTGCTGCGGCCTAGCAAAGGCATGCCTCCGCCCGACGGTCCGCTTGTCAAAAACAGGCAAATCGGTCGCACAGCTGCCGCAGCCACACAGCGGCACCGGGCAGGCATGGTCAGAAGGCAGATCAGCCGATGGGGACATGGCTGAATGAGAGGAGGGGGCGTGGCACGGGAGGCGGCATCGAAGCCGAGTGGCAGAGTGAGTCAGCGTGCGCGCACAAACCGGCAGAGATAGCTGCTGTCAGGGGCGGCGGAGGCTGAGAAATTACTAAGGCCAGCTTCTTTGCGTCGAGACGACAGCTCAGCTGACGAAGCGACGGCTCTTACCGAGTTGGTGCAACACCGACCAAGTTGGGTCCTAAACCCTTAAACAGCGCTCTGTAACCTTCCGTGCTCACGATGTGCCTACAACGGCAAGACCATCAACCGAAAGAATGGGGAGAAAACCGGCAAGATCAAACTCGCCGAACGTTGGCTGTCCTCGGCGGTCGAGGTGCGCAAGATGCTGCAGGCCGCGTTAAGTAACGCCGGGCAGATTGACGGCGCCGCCATTTCGGCGACGAACGACAAACTGACAGACAATGGAGGCAGCAGGCTGCATCCTCCAGCAAGTGCAGGCAAGGCTGTAGCGCTGCCAGCGCCACCTGCCGGCGCTGCCAGCGCCACCTGCCGGCGCTGCTTGCGCCACCTGCCGACGCTGCTTGCGCCACCTGCCCATGCCGTGTCGCCCTGGCAGACAGCGAAGTCGGTGAGCACAGGGGGGGGGAGGGGGTGGGGGGAGGGTCGCTGACTCACTTCGCTCATGCAAACTCGATTTCTCCTGACAAACTTCCGGGAAAGCGCCGTGAGTTTGAGGCACCGACGGAGCAGTGACTGGCCTCGCTGCGCCACCACGTGACGCACACTCAAAAAGGCTGGCGTTTTAAAAGGCGCTCGGCCACCGGGAGAAGAGCCTTAACGGCTATCACTGCCGCTTGCAGTAGGCAATAAAAAAAAATCGCCTACTGCAGGATTCGAACCCACGACCTTGGTCGTGAAGTGCAGGCAGCCAAGTCGGCCGAAAACAGGAGGAGTGGCAGGCCCTGCCAACAGGGCATGCTACTGCCACGGAAGGCTGCCCTCGACACCGGCCATTAGTTCATTGGCTTTTAGTGGTCATGGCCCTCGACGATGGCATCTGCTGTTCATTGGACAGCCCTCCCATCGAGCCAAGGAGGAGTCTTTGCGGTTGTCATCCAGCAAGTCAATGAAAAAAGGAAGGTGCCTCCAGCAGGCACTATAGGATTGCCAGCAGGAGTCGAACCCATGAACTCGGTGGCAAAGTGCAAGCACCTTATCCCCAACACAAACCTTCAGGCCTCATGGCAAGCCAGCAAGTGATGTTTAAAAAAAGCAAAATACAAATGCATTAGCAAGCACAAGCAGCAGCATCCGTAAGTAAAACAGTACATGACGGAAAAGCAAGCATTCATCCAGTCATGAACTTCCTTCGCACGCAGAAGCCGCTCGATGCATCGGCCAACAAGGCCAAAGGGTGCGCAGAAAGATTACACTGCCACATCAGGGCATCGAGGTGGTGGTGGGATCGAGGCTCCAGGGATCACCTAGGTGGTGGTGGTGGTGGTGCAAGTCTTGGTCCCACGGGCTAGCGGTTCGTATCGGCAAGCTGCACAACCGGACAGAGAGTTTCTGATGCTATACAGTATCAGTATGGTGGCGGTGGCAGCAGCATAGCGGCAGCACCACAAGCATAGCAGCAGCAGCCCCAGCAGCATGTGCTTGCAAGCTGCCTAGCCCCCAGCCATGCCTCCAGGAAACAATTGAGATGGACACCTCACAGATGGCAGGAAGCTGATGGCTGTGCAACACCTAGCGATGCAACACAGCTGGCAGATTAGTGGCAGAGAGTGCAGCAGCAGTAAGGTGCAGCAGCCGGGCACTAGTGAAGACATTCGACTTTAGCTCAAAAACGTCGGCAGCTAAAGCCATCGACAGTGCGGATCCATGGCCACAGGCAACAATACAAAGGGGTCGCCTGTGAGCACAGGCCTAGCTGTGATTTCTCTCCCCCCCCAGCAGCTGATCTGAGCAAGACGGCATAAAATGGTACGAAACCTTTATCGCCTGGATTTGCCATGCCACAAAAGAACTCCCATAAAAGTCTCCAACGCCTAGCTGGTTTGGTCTAGCGGTTAAGGTGCTCGCCACGACCAAGGTCTGCCTGAGGTCGTTGGCTCGAGCCCCGAGGCATATGTGAAGCGCCTGAATAGAGATTAAGTTCTCTTGGGACGCTATATAAATTAATTATATGTATGCGTGATCTACTGGTGTAATAGCTAGCACATTTGGTCCCAAAGCCTGGAACTCACTCCCGACTGACGTCACAGCACCACCCAACTTGACGACATTTATAATGAAGCTAAAAATGCATCTGTTAATCACAGCATACAGTGGGTCCTTGCAATTCGTCCTTAGATTGCTGCCAATAACCATATTTGCATGTCGACCCTATGTGCATGTCACCTCTAACCATGTTATGCTTGTTGACATTGGGCATGCTACCACTAACCATTAGATCACGCTTACTTTATAACATATGCAAAGTGCCCAGAAAGAGATCTAAGTTCTCTTGGGGGGCTATACAAATGTGCTATTAATATTCTTAAATACGACATAATCCACACTCATACCCTAAACTAAGCAGCCCCCCTTGAGCCGGCACATGGAAATGTGCCGGCTGCTTGCATCTTTCAGGAGCAAGGTTAAGATCATCGGCCTCCTCATTGGCCACATCTCACGCTCATCGGTCAGGTCGACAGCTACAGCAATGGAGGATCAACCACGGTATCAGCCTACGAAAGTTTAGAACCACCTGCCTCTTGCATCTTACTAGAAAACCGGCTCGATCAGGCGCGCGCTCGCCGGTGATCGTGCGCTCGCCGGTGATCGTGCGCACCCATCCCACCCAGTGAACACAACAGGTTTACGCTGGCCAATGGAAAACATCAATCAACTGACCGACCGAAAGCACCAGTTCTGCACGTCCTCCAGTAGTACCTGAAGCATTGAGCGAGCGAGATGCGAGGCGGCGGCGAGTGCTGCTGCCTGGCAGCAGCACCCGCCGCCAAAGTCGTGGCGCCGCCGAGGCTCGGGTATCCCTGAGGTGACAGCGATGAAGCTGGCAGCAGGGCTGCACCGGCTGAAGTGCTGCTAAGCACAGCTGCCCCCGTCGGCGGCTGACCGGCGGCGCTGCGCACAGGAGAGAACGAGGCCACGCTGGACTGCAGCCTCGTCTTCACCACGTCAAGTGGGCAAGTGACCACAGCTCCGACAGTGCCGCCAACACTGCAACGGCGGGCGAGTGCTGAATGCAGCAGCCTCGGCACAGCGGCGGCCCTCGACCAGCAGAGGTCAGTTGGCAAAATGGCGGCTGCAGCAGCAGCAGCAGCACAGCCCTCCTGCTCCGGCGAAGCGCTCGGAGGGAGCAAGCGAGCGAGAGGCAGCAAAGCGGTGCGTCTGTGCTCGGCCCACTCAGCGCCATGCTCCATCCAACACTGCCGTGACGCTCGGTGGGGTCCAACGACTTGCGCAATAATAAGCCAGACAGCAGCCCTGGCAACCAAGCACGTGTACAGCGCCTAGAAAAAGAATACATTCTCTGAGGGCTCTATAGGAATGCATTACTATTATTATCGTTTTTATTATTATTTCTATTAAGAGTCGAGCGTGCTCGGTCCTATCCGACTGCCCATCGCGGCTCGGATGTGCTCGCCCCACCGAAAGGCTGTCGGCATCGCTGTCTGGCGTGTTCTACAAGCTACGAGTGTCGGAAAATTTCATCGCCGGTACAATGATGACAGCTAGATCTTTAAAGCCCTACGCACGAAGCTGAATAGCTAGCTGGGAATGGAAGAGGGAATTAGTTAATACAACCGCCTACTAAACATTTTGTTTTGCCACAGCCCGAGGTTGATATACAATATTTTTTATACAATCATCGACTAACGAAGCCACTGCAACAATGCAGCCTCGGTTCAGGCATCCGTTGCAAGCAGCACAAGCGCCAGTCGGTCGTAACGCATCATCAGCATCATCTGCCACTGAACCACTCAATAACGGCAGACTAAAAACAAAGTGAAAGTAAATGTCAGCTGATTTCAACAGCCCGCCTTATTTAGCAGACGCAACAGCTTCAGCAGTTATCACCTTGCATGCTGCTGGCACTAAACGCCACAGTTGCCACCTGCATTGCCGTGGAATTGTCCAATTAAACATGGCAATCGATAGAAGCCGACAGGCATCTAGTCTTCGTGCTGCCGGTCGCATGCTAAACTTCCAGTTGCACAGTCGCCTGCAAGTAATTTTTCTGTTCACTGCTACTTGGTGCATGCCATCTGTCAGCGATCGTAACTTGAGCATGCCCAAAGCAGACCGACTTTTTTGATGGCCTTACCAAACGATCACAGCCAGCCCAACACGAGCCGAGACTGGAGCCTGAGTAGCAGGAAGCCGCCCAGCCTGAAACTAAACGCTGTCCGGAAAGTTGCTAACTATGCACCGATGACGGAGAGGTTTGTCACTTGCCGAGGCACGGCTAGCTTACCAGCGGTCGGGCAGCCCACGAAAGACAAGGCAGAGATACGACATGGGCCTCTCTCAGAGCATTGACACCTCAGCTGCGGACAGAATGCGACAGCTGGGGAGAGGCTCGCGTGACCCACCGTCGGCCTGTACTGGTCATCTGATTAACATGCCTTGCGAAGGAAGTCAATAAGCTAACACAGCACTGTCCCAGAGTGTTGCTCAATGCAACGAGCAATGCTCACAAAGAGGTACGACAGGCTCAGATGGATGCAGCAATGAACCTGACGGCAGATGATGCCATCTTAAGGAGTTGCCATCTTACGGAACCACGAGTACAATCTTGTGCTGCTAGAGAGTGACTGGTGCAAACGAGGTTTAAATAAGGACCCATCGTAAGGTAAGAAGCACCATCGCTCTCCATCAGACAGTGTGTGATGAAACGTGAATTACACTAAAATTACAGTGCGCGGTTTGGAGGAGATTCTTCTCTGCCCTTCGATCTCAAGTGTCCTGCATCAACATTAACGGTCTCATTGATCATACAAGAAAGATGCAGATCACTTAGTGATTGATACATTAAGGTACCCGGATCGAATAATTGTTCATACTCTATGTAACTTGCGGATGCTTTTAATGCAAAGCATCTATTGGCACCTTCCAGTAGATACAGGTGTAGGGAGAGAGAGAGAGAGGGAGAGAGAAAGAGAGAGAGAGAGAGAGAGAGAGAGAGAGAGAGAGAGAGAGAGAGAGAGAGAGAGAGAGAGAGACAAGACAGACAAGACAGACAGACAGAGAATGAGACAGACAGAGAGAAAGGGAGGAAGAAGAGATAGCTAGATACATACAAATATGTCACGTGTCCAGATGGAGATTTAGTTCTCGTCGGCGGCTATGGAAATGTCTCACTATTGTTATCATTATTATGACTATTTAACATAGATGGATCGAGAGATGGAGAGATCGCGATTGCATAAGCTGGCACCAGCAATTGCGAAGCGGCAGACCCTCAGCTACGTCCTGTCGTTAACTAGCGACGGTGTGCAGCTCTCACAAAGAAAGGCCACGAATTCGGTCGCTTCGAGGAAAGTATTTATGGAAATTATTTAAAGGATTTTTAGGAAAGTATTTATGCAAGGCATGCACGAAACACGCAGCATGCGGTGGAGGGCACCTGCACAGGCGATAGTGGGGCAGAGGCCTCGACGATCGTCCATTGACTCGGCGGCGCCGAGCGGGATCGAGGCACAGCTCAACACCTGCCTGCGGTGGCAGCGGCGGCAGTTCAGCTACGCCAGAGCAGCTCGCCAGAGCAGCCGCAGCCGCCGCGATGGTTTCTCTCTGAGCTCGCAAACGCCGTCGGCGGCAGCCTGCGAGTGCGGGCCGTCGGAGAGCGGTCAAACGTAGCGTACGAGTGCAAATCCGGCGCCGCGCAGCTGCGTGCGTTGCCGACGGTCGTAACGCGCGTAGCCGCGGGCAGTCACGATGCCGCGGTGGCACCAGCAGACAATGCGCGCGCGCACGAGGAGCCGATAACGACCGCGGGCCGCGCCACGCGAAGCTGTCACAGAAAGCGAGAAGCTGTACGGGCCGCGCAACATCCGGGAGTCTCGTCACCTCGAAGGCAGCGCGCGTCGCCGCGAATGTGCGAAGAAACGCGAGCAGCGCACGGCCGCCCGCTCGCCAACTCACCCTCCGGCGATCAGGTGTATGGCGGTGCTTTGATCCATGCGAACAGCGGTCTGCTATCTCAAAAAGGCACAGCATTTACCGCTGACTTCGTGTGGTGCACGCATACGAGTCAGCGCGAGCGCTCCGAGCTCGGACGCCGTCGGCGCCGGGTCAGGCGACTGTGGACGCGGCGTCACGACGAGCGGCAGGCCAAAGTCTGTGCTCTCCCTCTTTTGCGGTCGGTTAGACAAGGCCGCGGCTGCGAGTCCTTGCTTTCGACGAGGGCGGTGCACGAGGGCGGCCTCTTATGTCACTCTGAACGCAACGGCCGAGGGCGACCTCATGGAATGACCTCGCGACGAGCTGCAGCTCACGACGGAAGCATGCGGCGAGCATCCGGTTTCGGACTCTGCGTCAGCGGCGCGCGCAGCTGGTGGGCTGCGGGCGCGCGCCCGGGCCCGCCGGCGGCGGCGGCGGAACCGTCGTTCGTAGCGGCGTCGCCGCGCGGACGCACTTTCCCTTTCACCCCATCGTGCGGCATGATGAAAAAGAATACGTCGCGAACGAAGCGCAGCGTGTGAGACCTTGTGGCACCGGGGCCAGATTCAATCGATGGGCGGCGGACGGAGGGGGCGGGACCGAGCCGCCGTGGCCGAGCCGCGTTGCGCGGTGCCGTAGCTAGCCCTGTGCGCAGTAACCGTAGGAGTAGTAGTAATGTCCTTTCTCAGGCCGTAGTGGAAATAAATCTCAACCGGCGCGTTTTGAGACTCGCTGCAAGTGAAGCCGGTTGCGAAGAGCAATGGCAGCAAGGTGTAAAGCTGAGATAAGCGAGCAAAGGCTTTAAAAAACTAGCGTGCTTAGACTGTCGTGTGTACGAGCTCGATAGAAAGCACTCGGGCGCTGGTTAGTTGTACCCCTTGATAGCAGCGAGCCCAGACTGACTCGTGTGCATCTAAGCACGCAGATCAGGCGGGCGTGCCAAAACGAGGTCCTCTGAGGCGCTGGGCAAGCTGAGCGGCACAGACGCGTCTTGAGAGCTGTTTTTTATCGACTTAAATGGTGCGATGTCGGCATTGGCGACGACAGCAGGTTCAAGCGAGTTCAAGAGTTTCGGCACGTAAAAACTGAAAGGGCGAAATATTTTCGCCCTTCCTTATATTTTTTATTCTTTATATTTTATTATGATTATATTATAATATATATACATATTATACGTATTATTATATTATTATTATATTTATTATAATATATATATATATATATTCGCCGCCGAAATATTTCAATTTAGTGCGAGGCGAGACGACATGTAGCGGGCGCGTGTTCGAGAGCAGACCGGAAGAACAAGAAGTTGTTGGAGAAGCTGGGTTGAAGAAGCGAGTACGGGTGACCCGTAGGCCAAAGAGAGAATATCGACGCCGACGCTATACTTGATAGAGAGCCAGTGAAGCCCAGACAGAATCGGTGCGATGCGGCAGCTAAGCCATTGACAATGGATGTCGAACGAGCCGCCGAGTTTCTTGCACACGTTGCCGACGATTATGAGGACAAGCCGCGAGCCGTGGATGCAGGAAATTAAAAAAATTCAAACGGTAAGTTACAGTGGCAAAGCATCGAGTATTTTCACAGCAAAGATTCCATTGTTAATGTTTTTTCAATTTGCAAGCTGAAGCTCTGGCATCAAGCGCGCGTCGGTACACAAACGACGAAAGGCAGACACCGAGGTGAAATCTTCGACACTGGTGCATTTCGTCAACGCATGCTGACCATGAGCATGTTACCCCTAACCATTCTATTCATGTTTATCAAGCACGATATAACTCATCATTCAATTGCGCTTCCCTTTGCAGCAAATGTGAAGCGCCTAGAAAGAGATTGAGTTCTCCGAGGACGCTTTATCAAGTGCATTATTATTACTATTATATTACATTATTGTAACTCTCACAGCGTTACGCCGCACAGCCGTCCCCCGTTCTGTTTTCCACTGCCTGCTCCTGTCCCCACAGTACTCGCCCTCGTAAAACCATTTCACAATAAACCAAAATGGCCCATAAACCAGCGGCCGTAAACGCGAAATCGGCCCATACAGTCACGGCACAGTAATAAAACAATCACACAATTTAAGCTACAGAGATTTGACCACGTGTCTCCCTTGCTAAAAGAGCTAGGATGGCTGCCGTTTGATCAACGGATACAGAGCCAAGTTCTTATGCTGACCCACAAGGCCCGCCACGGCTTGATTTCTCCACACCTAGCTGAACTGCTGCACCCGTTTCAGCCGCCTCGTGCCCTCACGTCCTGTATGGACAATGAATGAGCTGTTCCATTACTCCGCTTAAAGACCGTTGGCGACAAAAGCTTTTGCTCTGCAGTTTCTAGACTGTGAAACTTGCTTCCACAATTCTTACGCATCGACAATTACTCTTCTGCTTCCGACTATGGCACATCTTTTCAGCGGTCCTGAGCTGCTACTTCTATGCTACTCACTACCTCGGCTGCTCTCTTGACTCTGCTATGCTTCTCACTTTCTCTTCGTTGCGTGAGATGAAGTCAGTTGGCTACCGCATGAGTACCGAAAGTAGGTTTGACTTTGAGTGCTCTATTGAAAACTCTTCTGTGTAGCACCCAAATAGTCTGTGTGGCTTTGTGGAGTTACGGATGGAGATACACTACATGAAATTACCCTCACTGAGACCTGTCTGCGTGCATAGTCTTTTAAATGATATACCAAATCGAGCCCGCCAAAAATGATTAGGTTTAAGAAAAAGAAACGATGAGAGGAGCATTTGGAACGGAGGGGGGCCGGGGCGGGGGATAGAGGGGTGAAGGAGGGGCGAAAAACGGCCTACTATTTAGTTATTGTTAATTTTGTTATTCTTTCGTTATTCATACTGTCATACGGATCTTGGCATTGTCTGACTCTGACGCATATAAACATGATTACTGGGTTACTCTGCTGTCTCCAACCTTGAGACGGCCAAGACGGGATGAATTGAAATGCTCTTCCTTACAGCACCCAACTCTGTAAATAGTCCTAACGCAGTATCATCAGCTGAGGCTACAAAGGTTAGTCTAAGCACAATTTCCTTGTAGTAGTTTAGTGGAGCAATTGGCTCTCGTCAGCCTTTTCTAGTTGATTTCACCGTCTTCACCGCCTGGAACTCCAACTTACTGTCGATGCTTCGGGCTAAAGCTCTGCCAGTTTGTGGATTGCCTGCCGTTGATTAACTGACAGAAAAAGCTGATAATAAAGAGAGACCTCGGGCTATTCTCTGAGAGATTACGACCCGTAAAATATTGATATATCGCTTCGAACAGAGAGTGGTGGCGCGAGACCTGCGCTTAGCCAAGCCAGTGATAGACCAATTCACACATCGCGCCGTACCGTACCCGTCTCCCGCTCAGAGCGTGAAGCAGAACGAATAATGGCCGCCCAAAGGTGCCCGCATCGATCCCCGGTGTATTGCCCGTGACAGATGTATGGCGCACAGGTCAATTGGGATTGGGTGCCGAGCTGTCGCCATTACGTCCAACAGCGACCGGTGACAACGCGTGCGCTGCCCGACAGGCATCGAGGCAGGTGGGCAAAACCTCTTGCACCTAAGGTTTCAGGCGCTCTCAAAGGCTGCATACACGCGAGCCGGTGGTTTCAGCTAGAGCAGCCTCTCGGCAGCAGAGCATCAGCAAAACCAAAGGCCCAATGAGCAAGCGACGACTAAGCTATCTCGACCAACCGATTGCCCTAGCATTGTGAGGCAATATTTTATTGCGACGACGACCCCCATCCACCCCCGTCTTTTCGGACAGTTTTTCACCACTCGATTGCGTAATGGAGAGTTTTGTAGGGCCCTAAGCGCTGAGATCGAAGCATTGCTTCGCAGAGTCTTGCAGCCGCAGACGTCCAACCAGTGACATCAGATTCAGTCGCGAGATTGGATGGCTTATACATGGCGAGTGACGGTCAGATTTCAGCACGAGATCGGGTATATTGTGCGGAGCGTTCGGATGGATGCTTAACCGTGTCAGAGCGTCTAGGGATCTTGCTGACTTACTCACGCAGGCATCGCTAGCGTTACTCAGCACGGTGTTAACACGAAAAATATCAGCTTTGAAGTCTCTGTGAAAGTTTCACTCATTGAGCCTGGAAGTCGGAAGGTTAGCAATCGGCAAGGTACGACCAGGGTCTTTGATAATGATAACAATAATTGTAATAATAATAAGAATGCATCTGATAAAGTGCTCTCAGAGAACTCAATCTCTTTCTAGGCACTTGACATTTGAGGCCTTTTTTGTCTATAGAAGTGTGGCAATCTCTCTCGTCAGCCATATCTGCTAAATTGGAATCCGGATCCGCACAATTTCTCCCTCTCGACTGTCCGACTCTCTGCTGCTTTCTCTCCGGGCAGAGGAGCTTCTTCGCTCTGTCCGGAAGTTCGAGAGGAGCGGAGAGCTCGGGGTACTAGTGGTACTGGCGCTGCGAGGCGAACTCTTGCCAGATCGACGCTCGAAAGGGTGCCGTGCAAAAGTGGCAGCTGCTCGAGTGGTCGCGTTGGTTCCAGCCAAATTCTTAGCCGACTCTTAGCCGAATTATTGCGACCCAGACCAGGTTTAAATTGACAAATCGACGCTGCCGGATCGCAGCGAACCACCGCCAGGCGGCCAGGCCAGGTCTTTCTTTTATGCGCTCAGGCCAACACAAAAATGGCTGCGGACGGATTAGCCACCGTTGCCGATTGTTCCTCGCTCAATTTCAAACCGTTTGCAGTCCCCAGGAAGCAGCCTTTTGAATGTCAAGGATCAAGTCTCTCCAACAGCAGGCCGGAAATGGTGGCTGTTAGTCTGCTGTGCCTCCTCCGCGCTTAGTTTAGCTTTACCTAAGATTTTTTCAGATTTCATTTCGACTCTGCGTTTCAGAAGCCGTCCCTTTTTTGAACTGGGTGGTTTTAATGTCTATTTTAAAGAGCCAACTAACTCTTTCTCTAATCATTAACCTATACTCTCAACTCATCCGTTCTCTAACCATTAATATATACTCCAGACTTGCCTCATCTCTAATTATAAATCTATACTCTCATCTAATCCCTTCTCTGCCGAATTTCGTAAACTGACCGATTCACTTTCTCTCGTGGCTCGCGTGCATGGCCTGACTCCCAATTAAGGTCACACACTCTATTCAATATGCTCCATTATTATATTCTGCCAAATTATATCATGGACAAATTCTCCACGTGTGATCCTATGCGGATCTCATTCAGTCCGCAATTTGTGTGCCATTCAGTCTCCAGAATCATCTAGAACTCGCAAAACCTTGCCATCGTTCGTCAATAGCGATGCTTCCCGCAAAAATTGCTCTTGTCCGTCGCCATTCATTCAGCTCGGCATCCATTCCTCTGTCAGAAATGCCCTCACGGGTACAATGATAAAACACGCCATTAGTCAATAATCTGGATGAAGTTGCTCATCTGACTAAGCGGGATATACGCCCTGCCAAGAGTTTAGTGCAGACATTAAGCTAGAGGCAACTACTAAGTGTTTGCTTAGGAAAACGTAAAAAATAGGTTAGCACTGAATAGCCATCGAATGGCATACAAAGATTATTGCAGGTCGTACGAGTCTACTCTAGCTAAAGCCAAGTCTTGGCTTGGCAAAAAACCTAATAGAATCGCAGATGCACAATTCAGAAAGGCTGATGTCAACCGTCCGCCATCTCCTTAATCGCTTACAGGTCAGCACCTTACCTAGTGATCCATGTAAAGATCCAGCGGATTCTTTGTCAGCAACATTTATAAGATCAAAGAGTCTATCCAAAAGGTAAAATTCTCACCGGAGTAAAATTCTCCCCTTTCGTTCCTTGTATTTCCTCAATGTCCACCTTGAAACCTGTCCCTAGTAACCTCATCTCGAAGTACATTTCCTTGTCTAAGAAAACTGCTGCTAGCCCTCTAGACCACATACCCGGTGTTCTTCTGAGCTGCAAAGGTAATAATAATAATGCACTTGCTAAAGCACCCTGAGAGAACTCAAATCTCTTTCTAGGCGCTTTACATTTGCTGCAAAGGGAAACGCAATTGAATGGTGAGTAATATCATGCTTGATAAACAACAGGAATAACATGGTTAGAGGGGATATGCACAGGGTCAGCATGCAAGTGTGGTTAGTGGCAGTATGCACAGTGCCAGCACGCATAAGCACGGGAAGGACGAATCACAGGGACCCACTAGATGCTGTCCTAAATAGATGTGTTTTTAAGTTCTTTTTAAATGTGGTCAATTCAGGGGATGTTCTGACGCAAGTCGGGAGGGAGTTCCAGGCTTTGGGAGCAAACGAACTAAATGCAAGGTCTCCAAAGGATTTGAGGTTTGTACGAGGTATTGGTTAACTGTTGGATTCCGAAAAGCGGGTTGTACGATGCTAGGCATGGTGGGAGAGTAGATCCGAGAGACAGGCTGGAGCCAAAGAATGAAGTGACCTAAAAGTGAGCGATAAAACCTTGAAGTCGATGCGTTGATTGACTGGTAGCCAGTGCAGGTCGGCGAGAAGTGGTGTGATGTGGCAACTGCGACGCTCACGACAGACAAGCCTAGCTGCGGAGTTTTGCACCAGCTGTAATCGCCTGATTGCGCATGTCGGTAGGCCAGCAATCAGTGAGTTACAGAAGTCAAGACGAGATGATAGATTTGCTTCTGCCCTGCATGACTAACACAGTACAGATTCGCTAGCCTCAAGTCATATCCCTTCGTCCTCAAAAAAAGCTGCTGATGTGCCAATCACTTAGTAGTACTCAAGACCAGACTAGGAGCGAATAGTGGCAGACCAGCTACAATCGTGTACTTCAAATTAAAGCCTAGCAAGGAAGCTCCAGTCAGGTTTCAGAGCTAACCACACTGCAGAGTAAGAAGTGTCGAGAAGGTGTGACGACCGCCTCAGAAATGATGACAACGGTAGAGACTTTCTGCTAGTTTTCCGGGTCACTCTGCAGCTGTTGATAATAGTGACCACCAATCGCCGAGTATCGAGCCAGTCGTCTCATCTGGTCATTTCTGACACTGCAGCTGTTTAGCTCTTATCTTAGTAGCAGATTTCGTTGTCAATGGGCACCGCTCATCAGCAGAGATTGTCGAAGTATGAAGTACCCACGTGTCTATGCCGCTATGTCTATGTCTATGCTTATCGCCGCTTCGCTTTCATCCCGTATGCAGTCCCTCTAACCGATGTAATAACTGAACAAACTCAAAGCTTTCACTTTTTTCTGATGACGCGCCGCACAGCGGTACTTGTGCTTTGAGCACTGTAAGTCTGTCTTCCAGCACTTCGAACTCAAGTAAATCTATTGCAGCATATCTTCCTGACTCGCGAAACAGGATGGCAGCACACTTTCCCAAGTTGACTGCTAGTGATGAGCAATCCTAGTTTCACTCAGAAGTTGGGAAATTCTGAATTATAAAATTTCGCAGCCAACATATCTCCTATAGCGCCTGCAAGCAATCTAGGTGTCCTGTTCCAAAAAAAGTGACTTCCCCTAGATGAGAACCTCAGGTTCATATTCAATTCTGTTCACATTCTGCAGTGTACCACAACAAAAATAGAGACCGCTACTAAGTTGGTATAAGAATGAGTGACTGTTGGACTAGAACTTGGTCATTCACAACTCGAAGGTCTTCCTGCTTTTGCAACAAGGCGCGTACAGTTGATGTAAAACTCTGCAGCTTGGCTGTTCTGTCATGAACGCCGCAGATGCCATTGTACGCCACTTCTCACCGACCTGATGAGATGGCTCCGCATCGACTTCAAGGTTTTGTCGCTCACTTTTAGGTCCCTTCATTCTTTGGCTCCAGCTTACCTATCAGATGTACTGCTCCACCAGAAGAAGCATCGTACCACCCGCTTTTCGAAATCTAATTGTTTACTTATACCTCGTATAAATCTCAAATTTTTGGAGACCATGCCTTTTGTTCGTATGCTAACAAAGCCTGGAACTCACTCCCGACTTACGTCACGACATCTCCTGATTTGACCACATTTAAAAAGAAACCAAAACCGCACCTATTTATCACAGCGTTTAGTGGGTCCCTTTGATTCGACCTTTATGTGCCAATGCGTGCTGACATTGCGCATTCTGCCGCTAAACATACTTGCATGCTGACCCTGTGCATGTCACCCCTAACCATGTGATACTTGCTGCTTATTAGGGATGCTACCACTAACCATTCGATCGTGCTTCCTTTGCAGCAAATATAAATAAAGTGCCTACAAAGAGATTTAGTTCTCTGAGGGAGTATTTTCAAATATTTTATTATTATTATTAGCATTGAATAGGTTTACCCTTGAGATTGTCCTTTTTTGTCCTTGTCTTAGTTTGCCTGCTTGCCTGTGCACGATTCACTGAATACTACTGGTCACAGGTGCTATTAACCGGTGTCTCTGAGTGTTTCCTTAGTTGCATTTGCATGCTTGTGTAAGCATGATACCGCATGTACTTCTAGCACCTATTTATTCCCAGTGAATCGCAAAGCGCCCGGATAGAGATTTAATCTCTGAAGGTGCTATTCAAACGGCATGTTATTATTATTTTTATTATTAGTAACCCTATCTCAAATTCCCATACCACACCTCCGCTGCTGTTGACAGGCACAGCTGTCATAACAATCACTATATAACTCACACTTTTGTTTCTGGGTTGTATTATTTTGTAAGAGCTTATTGAGCCTTCAGAGTACATACCGTTGTGACTATTCTCCTCACACCCGCTTTTGTGACTAGGGCAGTGACACATTTGAAATTTACCCAGTTTCAATTAATTAAAAACTGGCGAATTCTCTGAGCTGAATTTACCGAGATCGTATTTAGTCCGGTGAAAACACAAGTAAATCAAATCTACGATCCAGCACTCACGCGTGGTCTCCCACATTGTTCTTGCTATTTTAACTGGGTAGCGGCGTTCAGTGCCCACTAAATCCTCGCTGAAGCGATGAAAGCCCTCGCGGCTTCTTTCCCCACGAAAGAAGAGCCGCTGTTCTTCCGTGAATTTATAGAGATGAGCCTCAAGAATAAGAATAGACTGCAGCCCGTTGTGGAGTAGTTCTTCAGCACAGTCTCCGCCCGCTCTACTCAATGTTCCGCCCTGCGATTGGCCAGGAAGCTGCGAATCAGCTGCAGCAAAGCTGCTCCTATCTGCCTTCTCCTCCTCGCTAGTGAGCAGCTTTGAAGGAGAAGCCTCTCCTTAATGAGCTTCGCGGGGAAATAATTGCACTCAGTAGACTTTTTTTTATCTTGGCTTCACAAAGACGCCAGCTTGACCTATGCCACAGACTGCTTAGAGAAGATGTTTCGAAGATTCTCAAATGTAGTTGGACATTCTCGCTAACCGCAGGTACGCGGCACCATGCAGAACACCGAAGCGGGCTCAAAGACGTCTATTCACACGGACGCCGCAGCGGACCAGTACACCGCCGTCCTGCCCAGCGTCCTCGACGTCACTCCCCGGGCCCTTGGCCGTCCGGTACTTAAATATCACTGCCATTAATCGCAACAGCCCATGAACCAACGGCAGTGTCATGATCTCTGCTGGGCCACAAATCACTCTAAGCCATAAACTGGCCGTAGGGGGAATAACCACGCAATAAATGCCATCGACCCATAGACCACGAATGCTTCAAATAAGCCACATCGGAGAAGCTGAGGGCATTAGCTAAAGCTGTAACAGATTGGTTTTTGATATGCAGTGGTAGCACCCTGCACCCTGCGGGAGTCCATCAGTGATGCACACTTGGCATTATTGCTGGCCACAGAGAGCTTGGTCTGCTTTGGCCAGTCCAGGAAGTGGCAGTAAGCATTTCATTGTAGTCCCTGCCATCCCAGAGGCAGAGACGGCAGGAGAATTTGGTAACGGCGACTTGGAGACCCAATAGAAATGCCGTTATTTGATGGCTCCAATGACCTACCAGCAGGACTCGTGACACTTATGTCCAAAAAGGTCATGATGCTATTGCAATTCTCTTAGTGATGCACCACGTGAGCCAGAGGAAGAAATTTGTGCAGAAGTGATGCTTCTTAAACTAACCTCGTAGGCTTAAGGGTCCCGTATTCATAATACTCCTACTATTAGAAAGTATCCATAGGTAAGGTATTAGTAATTGCGATGTATTAATTCATGGAACAAGTGATTAATACTGTGCTCCATTGACTTCGTGTAGTGATCTATTATAAAGTTTATCACATTAAATAATGTACCATTTGCGTTTTTATGACGGTTCAAGTTTTATTAAAGAATGATTGATTAGTGAGATTGTATAATTAACAGGCATATAAATACAAATACAAGTCTTTTGATTTTAACCCTAAGACTATTTGGCCACAGCTGCGATTGCAATGTTTTAGAAAATATGCACCTTTCAGATACATCTTTGCCCTCAACGATGCAAGGTCATCGCTGGTAATGAGCGTTGCCAGAGGCGAATCGTCGACTTTCGGTGCGTGCGAGTTGAAGGCTCGATAGAGCGAAACTAGGTGAGAACATAGTGTTTAAAGTATAGTCTTTGGAAGAGAACATTCGGCTAATGTATGCCAATTTGTAGTGTTTGAACTATAGTCTTCAGAAGACAACATTCGACTAATTTATGCCAGTCTGTGTCAATCTCGGTGCTTGACTAAACGCTTTCCTTTGAGCGTCCATGAATCGGTGTTAAATGACAACGATCGACAAGAGATACCTGATGAATTCATGTGTCTTCTGCGTCTGTTTCAATTCCGAATGAGCACGCCCACCAGTAGCCGAAGAGTCCTTGCAATACTATAGTGGCGTGCTTACCATTTCGCCGAAATTTAGTTTCCTTTAACGATACGGCGCCTTCAAACAGAAGCTCTGCGGAAAATACCAATGAACTGTCACTTGCTATGGTGCACTTTATGAGCTGTGTATTGAGGTACAAACAATGTTGCAATGTTGCAATTCAAACTTTTTGCTAATACTTACACGAGCCAATTTCTAGAAACTGATAGAAAGTGCTGCTTATTTTCCTTATGCGCACTTATGCGCACTTATGATTTATCTGTGTGGCTGCAGTACTCATTCCATTCTCCAAGTAGGCAACAATTCAGGTAATTTTTCGCAGGCAAAAGTAGGTCAACTTGAATGTGGAGGCAATGTCGTCGTTCAATGATTAGCTGTTTTGGAACAGGACGCCCTGATGAAGGGCAGACGTCGCGGAAGGGATGCTACATGGACGAATCTCCTGAGTGAGGTTTTCCAACTTTAGGGTGACAAGGCTTACCCATTCCTAACATGTTATTCATATCGTCATTGAGGTTCAGGCAGTAAGTATAACCCAAGCGAATGTCTTCGATGCAGTATGAAAGGTGTGTCGGATGTAGGGCAAGGCTGAGAAGGGTCAGATTATCGATAGTGCTGATTGTCATCAGCGTAAAAATGAAAGCTAAGATGACACATAGCAGTGACATCGGCCCGATGGAGCGCATAGATAATAAGATAAGAAAAAGAATGGGCCTAAGATCGAACACTCGCGCATTCCATACTGATTCTAACGGATGGCCAGAAGTCATTTACACCTCTGATTTGCAACTTTGACATCTCTCACTGAGATATAATTTCTGAGAGTCCTGTTTAGCAATGTGCCAGCGATAGCCAGGCGCTTGAAGGAGCACTCCGGAAGGAACTGTTCACCCATGGTGTCAAATGCTGATGGGAAGATCAATAAAACTAGCAGGTAGTCTCTGCCACGATCAGCATTGTTCGAAGGTCAATTCAAACCCTCGAAAGAGCAGATTCTGGAAGTTTATTAGCTCAAGAGATCGTGGAGAGGAGAGAAGTCAAGTGGAATTTGCTAGAATAATATCATGAACTGATGCAATCTTTCAGCTGCTAGATGACCACTCGTTCAAGCGTCTTGGATGAAGAAGGTCAAAAAGGAGGCTTGACGAAAGTTCTTCTTGTTCTCATGATCCAAGGTCGGCTTTTTAATGAGTAGCCTGTTTACGGCTGTTTTTCGGAGGGGCACTCGCAACGAAAACATCAAAGGTGTCTTCAAGTATCAGAATTTCAGAAACTGGCGGTTTATCGGAAAAATAGGGGCATTCCAGTACTTCCTGCTTCCTTTGGAGAAGGACCAGCAACAGACATCGTGGAGTAGATACCAATCTGGCATGCCGCTCTATTCGCTATAAATTTTATAAGGGGCGGGCAAATAGTCCCGATTTGTGTTGCATCCGGGTTAAAGAGATTAGTCAGCAGCTCCAAAATAGAAGCTGGCCTAGTTGGGCAAGCAAAAGTCTGACAATGCAAATGCTGTTGAGTCCTTATGAGAAATGGTGGATGGCAATGCTGGGTATCGAGGGACAACGGCGAGAAATATACAATCATAAGATCGATCGTAAGTATACACAAATCCTAAAATTGTTATTCTTAAAAATAAAGCTCGTCCACTCTCTGGATCGCCTTATATTTCCATAGGCTTGACAGATCGGCGGTCTAACGGAGCAGTCCAATGGGAGCTGATAACCCCGGAAGTGTCCGGTGAAGGCCGAATGCAAAATATAGGCGTGGATCCGTGGCCTGCTATTGCATAGTGAGCGTCTACGGTCACGACGATCTGCGGTTGTTTTACCAATCGGAGCTCCTATAACCTGACAGAAATCGCCCTCGTGCGAATCAGTGACCACTGTATTTTTCAACTTTACTGATAAGTTTGGCGCCTAGCATCGTTACGATGCGGCCTGCACTCGGTTGCATCTTACTTGCTTCGATGCTGACTCGTAAGTATAGCTCAAGTTCACACCAAAGTAACTGTTCAGATTCTGAGGTTCACGCATTGATCATTATAAAATTATATGGGTTTCTGGCATTATTCTCGCGTGTTATCTCACGGATAGAGGTTCGTTCAGGCTGCAGGATTTCGACCTGTCTCTTACACAGCCAGTTGGAAGACAGCAATTCGTACCGCCGTGTCGATAACAGACGTGTTCATTTAATTTGATGCAAAATTGAAATTAGTTTGACACTCATGTATGATACTTACTTTTTCTTCTGCTTGGTTTCCAGCGATATGGTCGCACTGTATGTAGGGTGTGGTTACGCTGACATTACTCACAGTATGGACGAACGATGTCGCTCTACAAGGACGAGTGACGTCGCTCTGTATATATGAGTGATGTCGCTCTGTGTGTACGAGTGATGTCGCACTGTGTGTGCGAGTGATGTCGCTCTGTATGTAATTGATCGCACACTAGGCAAGGCGGTTGCTTTTCACGACCTCGGTCCCGAGGTCGTGGGTTCGTATCCTGCTGTGGACAATACTATATTGCCGCAACAAACCGTGGTGATAGCCGTAAAGGCTCTTTTGTCACTATACAAAAGGGGCTGTTTAATCAGCTTGTATTTAAGTATTGTATTTATTTTATTTATTATGCATTTATTTATGTAATCAGTATTGTATTTAGGAGGGAGAGGATAAAACATAAAAAGACCTGTCCTGAGGTAGCTAGTCCTGCACGTAGTCCTGAGGTAACCCATATGTCAGAGCTCAGGCGCCTTAAGAGAAGTCCCACACTCGAGTAATTTCGTGCTTTTCGAATTAATTTCATTCAGAGCCACCGTGTGCTCGCTGCAGCTGTAGCAGCAGCAGGAACAGCTGTAGCAGCAGCATCAGCAGCAGATAGTGAGGCAAGGTGCCTGCACTTCACACCCCAGCAACGTGGATTTGAGTGCTTCAGCAGGCAATTAAGGTGTGCTGAAGCCAGGTGATAGCCACCCAGGCTTTTGTGAAAGTGTAGAAATGAGCTTCGGAATAAGCGTCTGTCGCTCACTTTTAGGTTCCTTCATTCTTTGGCTCCAGCCTATCACTCAGATCTACTCCCCCACCAGGCCAAGCATCGTACCACCCGCTTTTCGGAATCCAACAGTCAACAAGTACCTCGTACAAACCTCAAATCCTTTGGAGACCATGCATTTAGTTCGTATGCTCCCAAAGCCTGGAACTCCCTCACGACTTGCACCAGAACATCCCCGGACTTGACCACATTTAAAAAGAACCCAATAACACACCTATTTAGGACAGCATTTAGTGGGTCCCTGTGAGTCGTCCTTCATGTGCTTATGCGTGCTGACACTGTGCATGCTGCCACTACCCACATTTGCATGCTGACCCAGTGCATGTCACCCCTGACCATGTTATTCATGTTGTTTATCAAGCATAATATTACTCACCATTCAATTGCATTTCCCTTTGCAGCAAATGTAAAGCACCCAGAGAGAGATTGAGTTCTCTGAGGGTGCCTTATCAAGTGCATTATTATTATTATTATTGCTTAGGATTTGATGTTACCTAAGTTTGCTGAGGTGTCGCATCACATGCAGTGGGAAGTGACGTAGGGATGGACGGGAAAAGTTGGGGGGATAATGAGCAACGACTCGACTGCAGCCTCGACTGCAGAGTGATCTGATGGTGTAGCTGGCCCAGCAGGCAAGGCAGTCGTGTTATGCTCGGGGCTGCGAGTTCAAGAGCATGCTGAGATGAAACATCTGTTGAGAACTTTTTTTGACAAAGAATACAAGAGCCAATCAATTTGCTCTCAAGGTGAGACCATCATGGCCACCGTTAGGTAGCCCACCTGTAAGGTGGTCAAATCTCACAACTTAGGTAGTGGGCTTGGATTCGTCTGTGAAATAAGGGAATCCGAGCTGGGTGAAAGTCACTAACACTCTTCTGCTGCTATTCTGCCGCTATATAAACAGGGTTGGTCAGGAGGGGTCAGAACTACCGAAAGTGATGGCCGCCAAACCTAGGGAAGATTACATCCAGCATCCTTGGATCATCTAGCGATCATCCTTAAATAATCTAGTGAAATCTAGCACAGGGCCTGCAGCTAGCCGAACCCTTCCATAATGCAATGGTGTGGTTACAAATTAAACGCTTGTGTTTAGCTGTCTTCATTAGCAGGGCCGGTGCAAGGCATTTTGGTGCCTGGGGCGAGATCAGATATCAGGTCCCCTTCCCACTCACGCCCTCCCTGCCCGATCATCATGAAATAAAACCCAATTTGCATGGTTTATAAAATTTGTTTTAATAAAGATTCACAAACGTACTTAAAGAACATTTGTGGATGTAGGAATACATGCAATGTTAAACTAATAATGTTCAAAACTTGGCTTTCCTGGCTACTTTCTTGGCAAACTCGCAGACTGTTTCTTTAATGTAGAGAAAAGATGCTAAATCTGATTCAATAGAAATTGTTGCCAAGCCAACTAGTCTGTCTTGGCGCATTGTTAAACATATATAATTTTTTATTAGTTTTAATTTTGCAAGACTTCTGTTACCACTGGCCACTGAAATTGGCAAAGGTCAATAACATTCTAAGTGCCACTGAAAAATTTGAAAGCACCCATCAATTTATGCTGCAATAGAAATTGGCAAGCCCTCTTGGGGATTTATAGTCTGGAAAAGCCTCCTGGCAATGGCTTGAAGCTCACTGCACAGTTCCTCTTTATCTAAATCCTTGCTGTCTCAGCAAATAAGAGACTGCTCCAGAGGCTTGCACTCACTAAGGATATCCTCTTTGGTTATGTCGGAAATAGTAAGAAGGTATCACATATGAACCCAAACAATATACTGTGCTGTCGAATCTGATTGACTCCCTTGCTGCATGTATTGATGACATCTGCACATGGATGGCAGCAAACTTTCTTGAATTGAATGGTGATACAACCAACTTTCTAGTTATGGGCAAACGAAGTGTGATTCGATAATTGGAAAACCGGACGCTCAAAAAATCAGCTCTGCCAGCATATCTCCTGTTGAATGTGCACGAAACCTAAGTGTCATGTTCCAAAGTGACCTTTCATTAGAAGACCACACCAGTTCCAGTAAAATCTACCTACTTTCAGCTACATTACATTGCTAATATTCGGGCTTTTTCAGACAGGGATGCCTCATCTAAATTGGTCCATGCATCTGTGACATCTCGTCTCGACTTCTGTAACTCACTGCTTGCGGATCTACCGGCCTGTGCACTCAGGCACATACAGGTGGTGAAAAGCTCTGCAGCTAGGCTTGTCAGTCGTGAGCGTCGCAGTTGCCACATCACACAACTTCTTGCCGACCCGACACTTCCAGTCAAGCAACGTATCGACTTTAAGGTTTTGTCACTCACCTTTAGGTCACTTCATTCTTTGGCTCTAGCCTACTTATCAGATCTACTCCCCCACCAGGCTAAGCATCGTACCACCAGCTTATAGGAATCCAATTGTTTACCTATACCTCTTACAAATCTCAAATTCTTTGGATACCGTGCATTTAGTTCGTATGCTCCCAAAGCCTGGAACTTACTCCCGACTTGTGTAACGGCATCTCTTGACTTGTCCACATTTAAAACGAAACTCAAAACGCACCTATCTATGACAGCATTTAGTGGGTCCCTGTGATTCGTCCGTTATGTGCTTATGCATGCTGACACTGTGCATGCTGTCACTAACCGCACTTGCATGCTGACCATCTTGTTGTTGATTGAGCATGCTACCACTAACCATTCCATCGTGCTTCCCTTGCAGCAAATGTAAAGTGGCTAGAAAGAGATTGTGTTATCTGAGATTGCTATATCAAATGCATTATTATTAGCCTGTTATGGGCTCTGCTACTACATCTGGAACAGAATAATAAAAGTTAACCATATAGTTCCCCTTGGGATCCTGTACAGCCTCACCCCGTGCTTCATAATCATACAGCGTTCACTTGATCAACTGTCATTTTGCTTCAAAAGTTGATTCAATCTCCAACTCTTTAGCCATTTTATGGAAGTTCTCTTCACTTCTGAGAGTACTGATGTACTTTTCAGTGCTTTCTAGCGGTTTAACTGCTAGTCTCAAGTCAGTTTATGTCTGCTGTAGAACTTTTGCTGGTGACATTGACCTCAAACCAAATGCTGTGTCAGGTAAGAAGCGATACTACAAATGGAAATTGCGCAATGTTATCGGCCAGTGTTTGTGCTTCAGATCTCGTCATAGCTCCAGCCAACCCTCCTGACTCGTATCTTCGTTTATCTCAATCAGAGCATCATAGACTTTGTCAAGGTTTATCTTAGTGGTTTCAGAGCATCAGTTCTACTTACATATCTTGTGTGGCTAAGTGACTTTACCATAAGATCAATGGCATCAGTGGTGTGACTTTTGAGGACTACTCAACGCCGAGTAGATGCTGAGAAAAAACTGGATATTTTCTGCACCAAAGCTAAGAAATTCACAGCCCCCAGGCAACTCTTTGGTGCATCATTTACAACAAGATTTGAGGAGTGGGCACTGCAAGGTACATCGAAGGCACGTGGATTTATGTTCAGTATCATCTTCTGCACTCCATTTTTCTTGCCTTTCATATTATTGCCATTATCATACCCTTATCCTATCATATTTCCAGCACCCAATCCCATATCTTTGAGCTGCTCAAATAGAACTTCAGTCATGAATGCACCCGTGGTCTCCTGCAATGGGATACAACCAAGGAAACACTCTCTGACTATGCTTCGGTTTCACTTAAGTGAAAAAACGAATAATCGTGGTTATCTGTTCAGTGTGGCTAACATCTGGGGTACAGTTAAGGATTGCTGAATAGTATTTTGCTGACTTGGCTGCTTCTGTAATCTGATGCTTTATTTTAGAAGCTCAAGTTTGTATAAATTCCTTCTGGATGTCTTTGCCAAGACAATGTTCGTACGTTTCCTTGTCAGTAACCCTCCGGGCGTGTTCCATCATCAGAGGATGAAATACGGCCAGAATTTGAGACAGTTTCCGTTCCCAGGTGCTGAGAGCTTTTCCTTTGATCCACGGAACGCTAAATTTTAAGTTCCAAGTACCCCTACTAGTGCAATGAGGCCCTCCGAGACCTGTTTCCAATATTCCTCTTGTTGCTTGTTTCACTGTCGAATTGTCTCACCTGTTGGTCTTGCCTTCTCTAACCGCACGTCCAGTTCTCTCCCAAGCTTGGTAACTGCCTAGTTGCGATGGACCTGTGAGGATTCTCATGTGTGGACAAACTTTCAGACAGATCTTTCCACTCTTACAGCCACTTTCTTGCGAGATGCCTGCTAGATCTTTAGGCGTAGGTTACAGGAACAGTAGAATAAATATTACGTCTCTTGATGTAGAATAAATCAATCACGTTGGTGGCACTTCTTCTCCTCATTTGCAATCCGCCTTTTGTAATGTAGCTGAGAAAATCTTCTGTTGTGCGAGTCTCTTGGAAAGTCACGGGCATAAACCTGCTGCTGTGGTCCCTTATGTACTAGAAGTGCAGCGGTGATGTTTCCAATATTATCAGAGGGTCGTGTGGCAGGGTCAGTGTAATCCGACTCCGGTTCTATGCATTGCAAAACTTGAACTGTATTGTCTTGATTATTACTTATCCGGAAGTCCGGTTTTGGTCTGTACTCAGAGCTTTGGTTTCTTCATTTTGTTCATTCAGACATTTTTCTCCACTTTCAGACATGTTTTGTCTGTGACTCGTCTGGAAATTCAGTAGATAATCTTCGCTGCTTTAGGTATTTTAGGAAAGAGGCCCTTTCCATTTGCCTGCTCTTTGGCCTTTTCAGCCCTTCTCTCCTACGGTTTTGAGCCCCTGACAGTTTCTTATCATCCATGACTCTGTAAACAGTAATGACATCTGTAGTTTTTATAATGCTCTTGTACTGTACCGCCGGGTGTAGGATGACTGACAGTCAGCGATTACTATTATTATTGGCATGCACCACCCTCCTGCCTGAAGCGAGGGGTACTGCTTGCTGGTCGGCCAGCAATCAGCTGCAGACCGAAGCTACAAGCTGGAGTTTCGGCCTATTTAAATGCAGTGCTCTCCTCAGCTCGGCTGGGCCGGCGGCCTGATCGAACCGGCTACTCTGGATGACGGCTGCCTCTCTGCTGTGCAGATAATTAGACTTCGCTGAAGCAAACCGAGAACGAGCAGCGGCCAACAGCGATAGCAAGCAGCAGAGACTCGAGAGGTTCGTGTACCTCCGCCTCTTGAGCACGGACTGCGAGGGACCCTACTGCAGGCGCATTTATGTGGGCCTGACTTACATAATCTTCAACAAATTGCCTTTGACACTCAACTTACCTTTGAAGCTAGCCTGACTTGAGCCCGATAAGCCCACCCACTACAGGCCGCGCCTTTGAGGACCACAGCAGCTCGAGCCTGTTGACTCCAAGTTTCCAATGCGCCAGTTTGAGTACTACTTTACTACAGAGGCCTTTGATACTTTAATACTTCGATGCTTCGGAAGCTTCGGAATGGACTCTCTAGCAGCCTGTGGGGAGAGGAATCCCCCACAGCGGATTGGAGAGGAATCCCCCACAGGGGAGGAGAGGAATTCCCCACAGGGGATTCTACCGTTGGTCTGAGCACCCTAATAATAATACTAGCTGATTTAACAGCCTCTTTTTGTATAGCGACAGAAGAGCCTTTACGGCTATCACCTCCGCTTGAAGTGGCGATAAAGGATCGCCCACCACAGGATTCGAACCCGCGACCTCGGTCTCGAGGTCGTGAAAAGCAACCGCCTTACCTAGTGTGCCATCACGGCTCACTTAACTCACCTAACTAATATATGTGACTTCATGGGAGTCTGCATCACGACTGCACATGCCTCCAGCCACTCTTTAGTTGCTAGGTACCCCTTTCGATAGGTTTGCTAGGTTTTAGGCGGTTGCTTTTCGCGACCCTGCGGACCTCCGAAGCCACGACCTCGGGGTCCCGAGGTCGTGGCTTCGGATCCTGCAGTGGTCGATTCTTTTTTGCCGCTGCAAGCGGCAGCGATAGCCGTAAAGGCTCTTATGTCGCTTTACAAAAGAGGCTGTTGAATCAGCTTGAATTTTTTTCGAGTACTGTGACAAAATTCAGGCACTGCCGGCGTCAGCTGCTGCACGGTTCAGTTCGTTCCCAGCCTGTTGCAGCTGTTTTGCACGAAGACCAGTGTGCCCACGGAACGAGGTCGCTGACCTGACCGCCAAACCCCAAGCACCCACATCCACTGCAGACAGTTGGCACCGCCCCTCGCTCCTGCACTGTCCTGATAATTCTTAATAATAATAATAATAATGCACTTAATAAAGTGCCCTCAGAGAACTCAAATCTCTTTCTAGGGGCTTTACTTTTGCTGCACAGGGAAAAGCGATTATATGGTGAGTAATATCATAACGGCTTTCTGAGATATTCATTTAATAAGCTGCCAACAAGTTTTGATATGGAAATTGTTTTGGTGTTAGTTATTAACATCTTACCAAAAGATAGCTATCTTTTAGTTTTCTAGTTTTATCTGGTGCCCGCCCCCTTAGCCCAGTGCCCTAGTTCGCCTAGTGGAAGTGCCGGCCCTGTTAATCAGTGTGCTGGCTTTGTCTAATTTGTTTAAGGCCCGCTGATCAAGGAGTCGTCCAGCCTTGACACTTTTCTACAGACAAGTCAAGTGGCAACGGATTAGCAATCTTAAGAAGTATGGATGAATCGATTGGGCCAACATAACTCATTGTTAATCTGTGAACTACGGTGCGGAAATGCTGCCGAAAATAACGTGACTAATAGGTATAAATAATAAACTAATAATGTGACTAATTTGCTCGGCTTCGTTGTTGCTGGTGCACACGGCTGCTTGGCCGCACTGCAGCTTTACAATTGTGCGACCGCTCCGATACCGATATAATTTTGACATCCGGCAGTGGCCTCAAGGCTAGTCAAATTCGCTGAGATTTTCTGCACGACAGCTGTCAAGAGGTTCTTCTAACCGATGCATCTCGAGAGTGTGCAGTAGCTACTTTGTTGGTCAAAACCAATTAAATTTCCGTCGACTGCTAACCAGCTCGATGTGACAAAAGGCAAGCGCCAATTCGCACAGATGCACGAAACCGTTTGGACGCGCTGTCTAACCGCAGCTGCTGGCGGCACTTGCTTTAACTCGCCTGCTTTGACTCGCCTTCAGCGATTTGCTACTATGATTGATTGTCATTTCCGAGCACCTGACCCGTCGAGGTTGCCAGGTTGGCCGCAGGGACCGATCGCGGCCATCGCACGCAGCTGCCGATGCTTCCGTTCCTCAGTCTCGCCTGTTTGCGGGTCCCAGCTATCCCTCCCTCCCCCACACCCCGAACCTCACCTGCCACCTGACCGCAGGCAACGCACACACTTGCACACGCCGGTAGCTTATCCATCATTTTGCTCTCTGTCTACTGCAGCTCCGAGCTCCTTTGCCAGACTACTCTCTGGGTCGACCGACTCTTTTTTTGACAGCTGCAAATTTAGTTAACAGTTCAAACGTGCATCTGCCGTGCTTAGGCTCGCGTAGGCGATTGCTTGCCCTCCTTCCGATTTTACTTCCGTGAAGAAACCCGCGAAGCCGTTTGATAAAATTGCCGCAGCCGTCCGTGACGGTTGTGCACGTCTATGAATGGCCGTGCTGTGGTTTGTACTCGATGCATTTTTGGCGAGTTTTCTGTAAGCATGCGTGTGACCATTAGCATCTTGGCAATGACTCTCGATGGCCATACATGTGTCTTGTCAAGTAGGAAAGTGTCCACAATTTTTCGACGTTGCCAGCTATTTTGCTGTCAGTAAAAATTATTTATAAAATGCCTCGTAAAATATTTAGCCATTTGAATTTCACAGTTCTTTATATATTTTTGTTGTAGTTGAAATTTAAAATCGTTTTTTAAGACAAAGTATACATATTTCCTCAGAAATGGCAAGAGATATCACTTCGAATTACTATAAAGTGAGTGCACAGGTTTGTCACCTAAATTTGAGTGCTAGTTTACTACTTCGTCCTCCTAACCCTGCCTGCTAAAGCAAAGTTAAAGATCTGCCGAACCAACAGCCTCACTACTGTAGCAACAGAAGAGCCTTAGCCGCCGAGCTCGTTTGGTCCAGCGGTTAAGGTGCTCGCCCCCACCAAGGTCTAGCTGAGGTCGTGGGCTCGAGCCCCGAGGCACATGTGAAGCGCCTGAATAGTGATTAAGTTCTCTTAGGGCGCTATACAAATGAACTATACAAATGAACTATATTTAGCCGAAATCAGCCCCCAACCCCCCTCCCCGCTGGTAGTGGGCAGTAAAGAATTGCCTCTTCAGGACTCGAACCCCTGACTAAGGTTGTAAAGTGTGAGCATCATGCCAACAGGCTAAAACCAGGGCGGCTACCAACCTGACGGCCGTGAGAAAGCTGGCTATCTGCCATCCATAATGCTGCAGCAGAGGCAGTATCAGTTTACGTGCTTTACCCTTCACTAAACGTGCTCTTTTTTTAGAGCCAGCCACACCGCAGGAAGCCGAGCCGGAGTCCTTCAAACAGTATTGCAACACCAAAGAAGTCATATCCGGAGTCGAAGGTATGCATGCAAGAGTGGTTCGGTCCGTCTTGGCATGGTGCCATCTTCCAACGGTTGTGTCTACTCGTACGAGCTAACACTGTGAGTCTGTGACCGTGTCTTTCCACGCTTGGCTCGGCAATCGTGTTACTATGCAGACTTGGCCTGAATTGAAATATTGAAAAATCGTGAAGTCGTGAAGTGAAGGAGTTGCTGCTCATTCATCCTGTCATTTCTTGAAGTGGGACTCAGCTTGTATTTTTTTTCAATGCTAGTTCGTCAGTGATTCTGTCCCATAAATGTCTCCCGGTCTAGTGCTGCCCTCTTAACGAGTGGCCTAACCAAGTGCCCTTTCTGCAGAGACAAGAATGTAAGCTGAGGATAATTATATATGTTATCTTATAGACAACATATATACATACAATTATATTTATATTAATAATAGTATAATATATAACAATAATATAAGATATAATAATATATAAGGAATATATATATATGAATATATATATATATATATATTATATTCAATATATTAGTTTCTTATGCAAGATAGAAGTAGATCTAGGCATCTCACATGGCAAAAGGTGGTTATTGGGTCCAGAAGGCTAGTAGACTTCTTACGCTGGGATATCAAATTTGAGATGAGGTAATGAGTGTGGATAATGAGATATTGCAAGGAACAGAAGGTGAGGAGTCCACTGAGAATGTTAACTTGGGGATAGGCTATCTAGTCTTATCTATCCTACTGACAAAAACATCTGTAGGAACTATTTGCTACAAGATTGCCACAATGATCATTTGGCAATATGTTAGGCGTTCAGGAGATGGTTGATCGGTAAAACTGATTGGCACCTACCTGTATAGGCTTTGCCTGATTATCTAGTGTTATTATCACAATCCACTACAAAAAAATGTAGCGTATGCGTTTTGAAACTTGCAAGCTTGTCCAATGCAATCAGCCATCAGCACAAAACGTAAGTGAGTGAAGAGGTGTGCTGTTATCCACACTTGACCTGAAAAGCCTACTTTGAGCTACCGACACTGGCTTCATTTATTTTTCAGACTTTTTTAGGTTTGTTTTTATACACGGTATGACCAGAGCTAGCCAGGCATCATAAGAAGATATTTCAAGATACCGAAAACCCTGAATGTCTCGCATACATAAGAAACACATAAGGCACTGGCCAACACTGGTTGCGTCGAGTCAGCATTATCGGATTGTGCATCGGTAATTCCACTAGACGTTTTGTTGAAGCTAGACTTGGCTTTAGCTAGGATGCATTAATACATTCCAGCATAGTAGCTTCATAAGCCAGTTGACGGTCACCCGGTCCTGATTTTTTTATGCCTTCTCAAGCGTGTGCCAAATAGTCCAAGCTGTTTTAATGTCCGCCGTAAATCGTTTGGCCATAACAGAGAGGGCGGCGGTGTATGTATGTATCTCCGTCTGTAACTCCTCAAAGCCTCACAGACCACGTGGGCATTACGCAGGAGAGTTTTGTATAGCGCAATCACGGCGTAAGCGGCTTTCGATATGCATTCATTAGCCAACAGACTTCGTCTCACGTGACGAAGAGAAAGTGAAAAGCGTAGCTGAGTCCGGAGAGCAGTCGAGGTGGTGAATAGCATGGAAGTAGCAGCTCAGTACGGCTTGAAAGTATGTGCTATAGTCGGCAGCAGGAGAATAGTTGTCGTGTTTGTAAAGAAGAGAAAACTCGTCCAGAGCATTAACTAGTGTGGTGATGTTGTAGCGTTCCCTTAGTGTGTGTAGATCGGATGGCGGTTTGAGCAGAAGGGGCAAGCAACCAAGGTATTTTTTTCGGACAGCATTAATCTCAATCGTCGTAGGGTTTCGTGATTATTTGCTTGCATATCTTTCAGTTCGTTTGCAGATCATTCAGGATAATGAAGGAGAATACTCATACTAATACTACTCCTACTAATAATAATACACTTTTCTAGCGCCCTCAGAGAACATCTCTTTTTAGGCACTTTACACTTGCTGTAGAGGAAGCATGATCGAATGGTTAGTGGTAGCATGCTCAATGTCAACAAGCATAACATGGTTAGAGGTGACATGCACAGAGTCAGCTTGCAAATATGGTTAGTGGCAGCATGCACAGTGTCAGCACGCACAAGCACATAAAGGACGAATCAGAGAGGGACCCACTAAATGCTATGATAAATATTGAAATGCGTTTCTAGCTTCATTTTAGATTCCTTCATGTCAGGGGAGGTCGTGACCTCAGTCGGGAGTGTATTCCAGGCTTTTGAAGCATACGAAGTAAACGCATGGTCTCCAAAAGATTTGAGGCTTCTACGAGGTGTAGCTAAACGATTTGGTTCAGAAAAGCAGTGGTACGATGCCTAGCCTGGTGGGGCGGGTGGGGGCGGGAGTAAATCTGATAGGTAGGCTCGAGCCAAAGAATGAAGGGACTTAAAAGTGAGTGACAAGACCTTGAAGTCGATGCGATGCTTGACTGGGAGCCAGTGCAGGTCGGCGACAAGTGGTGTGATGTGGCAACTTGATCCTCACGACAGACAAGCCTGGCTGCAGAGTTTTACACTAACTGTAAGCATCTGATTGCACAGGCCGATAGACCAGCAAACAGTGAGTTCCACGTGTGACGAGTGACTAGACGGGATGTCACAAATGCATGTGACAAACACGAACTGTGGACTCAACGAGATCTGCATGTTGCCAGATGTGCAGAATTTTGTAGTAATAGTTGTAATAGTAATAGTAATAGTAATAGCACCGCTAGCAATTTCTCTCGTGCTGCACGTGGCAACACTGGCCGATGCTGATGCTGCAAGATTGATAGCCAGGCAGGAGGCTCATGGCGTGATCGTGGCAGCGTGCTGATTTCACTTCATGCAGCATGCTGATTCCGTGCAGCATGCGGCGTTCTAGCTAAGAACAGTGCGAGCGAGGCCTGCTTACATGGGCTGTCGCTACAATAACGACAGCGATACTACGATCCTGAAGCGGATCGAAGACCGATCTAATATTTATGAGTAATCCAAGTGTTACCCTGAAGTTGGAAGACACTGACTATCCTCAAGATTGGTTCAGTTAGGATCACTTTCACAGCCTGTGCCCGTAATCGATGGTCTGTTTCAAAGCCGCACTTTATTAGATGGGTTCTTTTTGCCTCGGCCCCTGTCAGCTCGGCCTCTCGACTTTCAGCTGAGGTCAAGTGCCAAAATTAGAGCCTGCTTAGGTACGTGTGCGGCAGCCAAAGTAGTTGACACTGTTGTGACTTAGCAACTTAGCATGCTGCGTTTCCCTCTACTCAGAACTCCCTGCCTGTGTCCATAATCACGTGCAACTGTTACTCATCTCTGCCTGTTCGCATGGCCTGTCGTCGTCGGCGGGTTGGCACTACATTCTGTAAATAACGCCGGTTCTGCCTTATTTTCGCTGGCTCCCTGTTGAGCATGGAATCGTCGTCAATATCCTCACTATCGCCTATGAGTTTACCCAGTCATTTCTACGCTTTGCTGCGGCACCCACACGTGCACACTGCCCACGTGCACGCTGGCTCCCCACTTGCGTCCCTCAGGCGACCCGGCACTTTCGGAATGCGATCAGCTTGCCTCGCTAAAACCAAGTTTCGTGAAGCTCTTGATTTCAACTGCATATCGCTAACAACCGTGCTTTTTAGCTATTCCCAAAAATGTCAAGCTGTTGTGCATGCGCGTCGGCCCCCTCAAAGGCTGACTCAGCAAGTGGCCTGCGGTTGAGAACTGAGGCGCTCTCGCCTCGCTCAAAATAAGCTTTAGCTTGGCAAGCGGGTCGCGGTGTGCGTGAGCGCAGAGCCACCTGCAGGGGCCAGCCCCTTGGGGGTGGGGAGGCCATTTGCAAATGAGCGTCCTTGTGTGGAGGCGGCGTAAAGGCGTTCGGGTTAACTCGGCACGTGGACTTTTAGCAATAGTGCATCGAAGCCGCAGCTGTAAGTTGCCTACTTGGGAAGTTACTTGGGAGGGTCGCAGTGTAAAAGTGCTCGAAAACTGTCCAGACCGGATCTTTAGAGGCCGTTTTCGTGAGAACGCGCCACCCGCAAAGTCGCGAAACCGAAATGGGGCCAACCCGTAACCTCGTGACCCGGATCCTAGCGTGGTTTGGAAGCGGCAGCGAGTGAATCGCCGCGATTCGCCGGACCCGGCTTGGTACCCTCACTTGGTCTGAACGACTTGGCAGAAGCTCTGCCGAGCCACGCCGCGCGCTATTTGCATCCGCTAAATCGAGCTTCTCGCAAAAGACTCCTACACTCGACAGCAGGGGATATCCTCCTCCTTCTCCTTCTCCTTCTTCCTCTCTCTGGGCCCCGGCGCTCGTCGAAAGTCGGATCGACGCGGCGTGGCGCCGCCATCCTCTTCTTCCCCGCGCTTCCGCCTCGCCCCCCTGCGGCCCTCACAGCCGCCTCACGGCTCGAGCAGCCTCGTCCGCCCAATTTCCCGTCTGCCGCTCCGCTTTCGGCGTTCGGCGCCGAAGCCGCGTCGGCGGGCGTGCAGTCAGTCGCCTACCCGCCGGGCCGGAAGCGAGCGGACTCTCGGGAAAGAGGAGCCGCTCTCGCGAGAGCGAGCGCTGCTGCTGCTGGCTGCGAAGCGGCCGCTTCCTCTTCTATCGACTCGGATCGATCGTCTGCTCGATCGTCTCAGCTGAGACGCTGCGAACGTCCTTCGTAAGGAGGCTGGCTACCGAGGAGCGTAGCTTAGAGATGCAATTTCGATTCGGCTAGTCCGATTTCGCTAGTCGGATTTCGCTCCTCCCCTACGCTTGACGTGTCGTAATTCCCGGGAGGGGGCGGGTGTAGAGTGTGCCTCGCTCCCGCTCTGTCGCCGGTACTTTGAAGCCGAGTCAGCGGCCCGCGGCCGACAAGCATCTTGCAAGAGCTGTCGAAATTCAAATAAGAAAGACCGCTGGGTAAGAATGGCCGCCGGTCGGGGCATCCGTTACTGCGAGGTCCCTCAAGGTTCGCTCTTTGTTTTCGGCGGTTCGATGTGCCCCCTCTCCCCCCCCCGTATAGGATTGCGGATAGCGCTGTGCAAATGCCATAATGCGGGCCGAAAAGCCATAGTTGCACGTATCTCTCAAGTCATAGAATGAAGCCACTTCATGCTTTTAGTTAATGCTTGAAAAATGATTGAATTTCCGGCATCGGTAACCTGTACTAGAAAGAGACTCCGCGCCTGCCGTTGCCAAAGTATACAGTCTTCGTGCAAGATGCAATTACTAGATACTCTATGCATTGCCAACTAGTGCTACGGCCGTGTAAGAGCCTAGTATCGTCGCATGGCTCAGTTCCCAAACTGCCTTCGGGCGCTGTGCCCAGCGAAAAGCACTAAACTGGATGGAGAGCTCGAGGCTCGTAGGTTTGACGAGCTGTGGTTTTCACCGGCATTTCACGCCCCTTGGCCTCGTTTTTACTTTTAGCATCCGAAGCTGTGAATTCGCAGTGCAGCTTTTACAGCAATATTCATTTATTCGATATTTGTTTGTTTAATTATTGTATATTTATTCGCAATGTTTTCAATCGTTTCGGCCGACGATTCGCTGGATTTAATGGGTAATTTATCTGGGAAAGGCAGTAAGTTATTTCAATGCGTGTATCTGCTGTCGTAAGTTGCAACGCCCTCTCTCGAGTGTTGTCTGCTGCTCGCTCGCTCGCATCGGATGCAACAGTGACCTGCTGACATGCTTCATTGAGTCGCGCTCCACAGCCAGTTGGCCCTTTACAATTCGGAGAGTCTGCACTTACATTTGACGGGCGTGCAATTTCTAATTCGTCGAGCTTGTAGCGGTCATTTATAACGCGTTTACCAGCTTCGCGAGTGTTCGGCCTCGCGCCTACGTGACCGGATGCAGAGAGGATACCCGTAGCGCTGCTGGCTGCTTAGGAACGCTGTCGCTGGTCGTGCAGGCGGCGCAGCTCCGATTCTCCACGGTACATGCAGACGATTGTCGAGCGAGGCGGTAGTCGATATTCCCCGCGCCTCATCAGTATTCGTGATGGTGTTTAGCTCTAGATCGCAGAAGCGCGGCGGAGACCTCCCACCGGTCGCTCTCTGATATTTGTAAATTTCACGGAGGCACCGTTCCAGCGCGACCACTTTCGAAGAAACTGATTACTAGTAATAAAAGTGCATATGTTGGACAGCACCCTCGATGAGCTTGGCCTCCGTCTAGACACTAGGTACGCTGTAAAGGAAGCACGAACACGAGGTCAACGGGAGCACGAGGTCAGCGGGAGCACGAGGTCAGCGGGAGCACGAGGTCAGCGGGAGCACGAGGTCAGCGGGAGCACGAAGTCAGCGGGAGCACGAGGTCAGCGGGAGCACGAGGTCAGCGGGAGCACGAGGTCAGCGGGAGCACGAGGGTCAGCGGGAGCACGAGGTCAGCGGGAGCACGAGGGTCAGCGGGAGCACGAGGTCAGCGGGAGCACGAGGGTCAGCGGGAGCACGAGGTCAGCGGGAGCACGAGGGTCAGCGAGAGCACGGGGTCAGCGGGAGCACGGGGTCAGCGGGAGCACGAGGTCAGCGGGAGCACGAGGTCAGCGGGAGCATGCGTAGGAGGAAGGAAGCTTAGTGAGTACAAATCCAAGACCCAGGGCTACCTTAGCAACGCTGAACTGCTGGCAACCTGTCGAAGCAGCCCCAGTTCAGGTCGATTAGCAGTAGCCATCTATTGGCAAAAGTACAACGAATAAAAATCATTCTGCAGTCGGATGCAACCTCGAGGCTAGGATGACGTCGTCAAGACACGATTCGTGCACGATTTGCTGCGTGCACGAGTCGAAGGAGCAGCGTATTTGTGTCTATTTCCTGCGTCTACTCACCGTTTACCGACGTACGCAGCATATTGCCATCCGTCGGAATAAGTTATATTTGTGAATAGAGTTTTTTCGCAATACATTTTTGCGTCTGTTTTATGTGGGCACGAAACGACTCGATCGCGGCGGTTGCACACGGTCCGACCATTTCTACTTGGTATCTACAAAATTTGCCTGATCGTTGCTTTAGTCCGGTGGTTCTCAACCTTCTTAATGCCGTGACTCTTTAATACAGTTCCTCATGTTGTGGCGACCCCCAACCGTAAAATTATTGTTTGCAAAATATGGAAATTCGTGTTTTCCTATGATCCTAGGCGACCTCTGTGAAAGGGTCGTTCGACCCCCAAAGGGGTCGCGACCCACAGGTTGAGAACCGCTGCTCTAGTCACTTGTTGCTCGTAGAAGAGTTAAAATATCCTTCTGCTAGGTCTTTATCTTATAAGCCGTATTTCTTCGTGCCCAGTCTTATTTTCGTTCCTGACAAGAGCTTGTGCCACCTTTCAACCTCAGTCGCTTAAAGACCTGCTATTCAGTGCTGCCAGCATTTTACCGCCAGCCCATGGACGCATTTACCGCCGGCCGCCCATGGCTCCCGAAATCGGCGAATCCCGCAATCAGTAGATGACATGGAATGTCTCAGTGTCCCATACTCCTCGCGTGCAGCCGCAATTGTGTGCCCATTTGTCGCTCAGCCTTCGAGGGCAGCAGTCGCACTAGAAGGCATTCGTGTCTCAGCCTCCCAGTGGGATCGTGCTGAGCTGCTCTGCGCTCGTTGCAAGCGCGTGTGGCCACGCGTGTGTAGCACAGCTGTGTCAGTGCACACTGCACACCCTGGGGACTCAATGAGTCAGCACTTGTTTTGTGTAACCTTTGCAGCGGGACTTGAGAGTCAGTGCGTGTTTTGTGTGCCCTTCGCAGGTGTACCAAAGGGTCGGTGCGTGCTATTGTTCACCCTCTGCAGGTGCACCAGGGGTCGCTGCGTGTTGCATGCCCGTAAGTTTCTCGATCGCCGAGTGGCCGTGGCTGGCGGCTCTGCAACTTCGGCTACTGACTGCGGATTGGCGTGTTAATTGCTTGCACGAGCCTTGGAAACCGCCGGCTGGTCGTTGCCGTATCTGTATACTGCTGCAAAGCTACTAGGCGGCTTCGTACGGCCACCCACCGGCATCAAAACAAGCCGTTGCAGCAGTCGCCCGTACACTTGTTGCTATTTATGGGCAAAGTCAATTGCTCGAGCAGTCGCTTGCTTGCGGTGAATCTTGAGCAAGGGGGGGGGGCAGCCGTATTAATTGCCGACGTGCGGTATCGAAGTGCCACCCGATGCTGGCTGGTGGGGCCACGCGAACCTCCCGAACCGGCAGCAGCCGGCTTCCTCGCGTGACCCTCGCAGGCGCTTGCCCACTTCTGCTTTTCGTAGTCTTTGATCGCGCGCTTGCCGGTTTTTCGTACCACCCGATCATCGACCGCTGGCCGCCTTACGTGCCCGCCGAGCATGTGCACTTGCCGGCTTTACGTTACGTACCACCTGACGATCGCGTGCTGGCCGCCTTACCTACCCGACGAGCGCGTGCACTTGCCCACTCTACCCTCGTTACCTAGATTTCGAGCACCTGATTGACGCCGAGTTTTACCTTTGTCTGCGTGCAGAGGCCCTTTTAGCCGAGTCTCGTGGCCTGCTTGGACAGCGGCAGCCGTACCGCGAGCTCCTCGCTGAGAGCTGTCGCACATGTCGAACTTCTTCCTTTGCGCATTTTCGCCAGCCTCTCGAACGGATGTCAAACAAACTGATGACGGCCAGTTTGTCAGAGCGAGCGAGCGCTATCAAAGCCCAGCGCGGGACCTAGTAAGCACCCGAGAATAAAGAAATTAGACGCCGTTGCTCTTTGCATAGCGCCTCAGGAGAACCGAATCTCTATCCGGGCGCCTCGCTGCTAGCCGCAGTAAGGAGAAGCAGTAGCCAATAGTTTGTGACAAGCGTGCCATCTTGCTCAGATAAGCACGTGTAATAAGCGTGCCAAAGCACACATGTATTATGCTTAGACCAGTAGCAAAAGCACACAAGAAGACCCTCGGAGGGGTGCACCGGTTCGGTAGGATCCCTGGTTAGTATCGTGCGCTCAAAAAAGTACTAGCTGATTTAACAGCCTCTTTTTGTATAGCGGCAGAAGAGCCTTAAAGGCTGTCACCGCGGCTCGCAGCGGCAATAAAGGATTGCCCACCGCAAGATTCGAACCCACGACCTCGGCACCGAGGTCGTGAAGAGCAACCGCCTTACCTAATACGTGCCACCGCGGGTGCAGGGTGCAGGATACTCGATGCACTCAAAGCGGCACGAAGGGGAAAAATTCGCAATGGGACGCAGAGAAAGCCGAAGTGGAATAGATTCGCCTTCAGCTGAGACTGGGAGAAATGATGGTTCACAGTTTATGCAGATGTTTACTGTGGCCAGAGGCGAGTCCTAGACTTTCGCTGCATGCGAACTGAAAGCCAGATATCGAAAGATTCTACTTCGGGGGCAGGAAAAGTGAGGCGCCTGGAAGCCTAGCAGCGGGCGGTGCGAGAACGAACTGGAGGACCAATGAGGTCGGATAGGTCAAGGCCGGTGCGAGCGAGTGTAGCGATCTGTAGGACAGAAAGTGAGGCAGAGAGAGACAGACAGACAGACAGACAGGGAGTCAGAGAGAGAGAGAGAGAGAGAGAGAGAGAGAGAGAGAGAGAGAGAGAGAGAGAGAGAGAGAGAGAGAGAGAGAGAGAGAGAGAGAGAGAGAGACAGAGAGACAGAGAGACAGAGAGAGAGAGACAGAGAGAGAGAGAGACAGAGACAGAGAGAGAGACAGAGACAGAGACAGAGAGAGAGAGACAGAGAGACAGAGAGAGAGAGAGAGAGAGAGAGACAGAGAGACAGAGAGACAGAGAGACAGAGAGAGACAGAGAGAGACAGAGACAGAGAGAGAGAGAGACAGAGAGAGAGACAGAGAGAGACAGAGACAGAGAGAGACAGAGTGGGGGGACCTTCAAGTCGTTTCTATGTCTGATAGGGATCAAATGAAGCTCGAACGGTGTGTGCTACGGCAGCTATGTCGTTGACATCAGACCAGACGAGCTAGCGCTGACGAGTTGTGCACCAGTCGCAGATGTGACGCACACTCGGGCCAGCACTACTCAATACGAGGGACGACGTGCAGTAACCGATGTCGAGATGCTGGCAACGCGTGAGCTACAGCGTCTGGCTGTAGTCGTTCTTTGGCCTAAGCAGGGTAGTCCTATATATCATTTTCATTACGCTCGCAATTTCGTGCAACCTATATGGATTTTCAGTAACTCCAAAAAACGGTATGCCGAACTCAGTCAACGAGGTAAGATATTGTTCGAAGCGGTTGCGGCAGATGCCACGCACTGTGGCATCGCATCAGGCGAAGCCTTTCAGTCCAGATCTCCCTTTGATCCTATGAGCCAGCTGATGCTGTTCCGACGTTGAAAATGGATTTGCGCTCGTAATCATATGTCCTACGAAGCCACCGAATTACCGCCTATGCACGAGCGAAGGATGGGCGAGCTGGGGGGGGGGGTTTGGCTGAGGGGAAAAGGGCTGTATGGAGGGGGCCGGACCGCGCCTTTCGGGCATTTCTATGCTCTTGAAGCCCGAGCGCTTTTTGGGATGCACTACGTAACGTATCTCAGCCTGTAGGTCCACCAAGAGGTCCACCGAGTGGGAATGCTATACGCAGGAGAGTTAGTTATAGCACGCTCAAACCATGTGTGGCTTTCCGTACGCATTCCGTAGCCAGCAGACTCCATCTTCACGGAACGAGAGAGTGATAATCATGGCTGAGTCACGAGGGTACTCGAAGAAGTGAGTAGCTTTGGAAGTAGCAGCACAGGACGGCTGAGAAGAATGTGCCACAGTCAGCAGCAGGATGTCATTGCTCAGAATTGCGGAGTTCCACAGGATGTGCATAGTACATAGTTCTGTCGTCAATGGTCTTTTAATTGGCCGCCTTTCCTAAATTGGAAGTAGTGACTCTGGGGCGTGGGCGAATCTATGACGGGCCAACGAGGCCGTGTTTCGCTCTCGCTCTTCGGCTCTACGACTTTGGCGCTACCGACGGTGCGGCTGGCAAGAAAGCCTGAAAGCAGGCAGCACAAGTAAAAGGCGAAAAAGCATATGCGGAAAAAATGGAGCCGACCGATTTCGGCGAACGACTTCTAAAACAAGGACGACGTCGAGACATCTTAATATAATAAATAATAAAATGCACACAAGCATGTGCCGAGTGAGTTCCGGAATGCTAGGCCACTGCGTGGCGCCGATGGGACTTTCCGGAACTGTGCAGGGTTCAGCGAAAGCGGTCGGCAGTCTCGCTTTGAAGACATTGCTACGACGTCAATGCATTGCCTCCCACCGCAAGCAGTCGTCTAGCGAATGCATTTTGCCGGTCGGCTCGGATGCATAATCGTGGCGGCAACGCCATCTGTCGGTGCCGCCGTCGCTCGAAGGGTCGCCGTCGCTCGAAGGCCCGCTGGCTGTCGCTCTCTATTCCGTCGTCGCTCAGAAAGGCCGCTTTGCTCCGCCGCGCGCTCGGCGTTCGTTCCCCGCGGAGCGACGCCGACGACGATGAAAGGCATAATCGAGTGGCGGTTTGTGCGACGCACTCGTCGTCCATTGCACTCCAAGGCTGAGCTCTAAGCGGCAAGTCAACGGGTGGCGGCAACGCCGATCGGCGGCGGCTGAATCGCACTCGTGCGCTGATCGACTCGGTGCGTAGGCGGCAGCGGCTTCGGCTGCTTCGGCAGCGGTAGTAGCTCGAGCCTGCGCCCCGCCCCCGGACTCTTTGCTTCTGTAGACTCTACCTCGCGGAGGGAGGACGCTCCGCAGCCAGCAGACGCTCCGCCGCCGCAGGTTTCTATGCCCGTCAATTTGAATTGAGAGCGGCGACGGCGCTTGTCGTCCAAAAAGCAGTCCAGTCCGCGAGTAGGAATATCGGATGTACGAATACTCCGCTTATGAGAATAGCAGTTCCGAGTCCTGAGATTGTTTGTGTACTATCAGCGTCTCAGTCCGCGTGAGGGACTACTCCTCCGCATACGAGAACGCCTATTTGCCGACCTGAGCGTATTCTTGCAAGCGGAGAGTCGGCTGTGTGCAAGCGGAGAGTCGGCTGTGTGCAAGCGGAGAGTCGGCTGTGTGCAAGCGGAGAGTCGGCTGTGCACCGCCGCCGCCGCTTTCAGGATCGGTGCGATGCTGCCTGGTGATGAGGCTGCCGCTGCGCGGCCGGCGGACGTTCGTAGCCGTACGTAATGCCTTGCCGTCGGAAAGCCCGGAGTGCTCAGGAATTCGCCGGACAAGCAGCTCGTTGCCGTCGGAATGCACCGGAGCTGCTTCGACCGCTGGCGATAGCTCCGCGCGGGAGTGGGATCCATCGCGAGACGATTCGAGTGCTATCTTTATTCGAATGTAGCCGGATGGGCGAGTCGTATTCTGGGAATCGCTTTCTGCTCAAGACGCACGCGTCATTCGCCCTAGGCTAGTCACCGCGGTGGTCGCTCTGGACAACGGCGGACGACTCGCGGCCGGTTCCCTCTGCGCGGTCTGGACCGCTCGCCGTAAAGCAGCCATTTACACGCGGCCGGTGTGTTTCTTCCCACTCCGGCTTCCGTCTGCACTCGTAAAGAAGGATGTTTAGTCACCCGCGCGCGGTTCAATTGGTCCACCGGCCGGCTGCCGTCTAGTGCCGGTTGCAGGGAAGTTTTGTAAATGTTCCGCGTTCGCGACAGGCACGCGTAGCTGCTGAGTTTTGCACCGTCTGTAAGCGCCTTAATTCGCTGGCAAGTAAGACCTGCCGCGAGAGAGTTAAGGATGTCTGTCTGGTAGCACGACACCTTTCGAATTTTCGCAACATTAGAGTTGGTGAAAGTAGCCGGACTTGACTACGGAGCTGATGCAGTCATCTGGCGAAAGGTTATTTAGGGAACAGGACAACCGGATTTCGTGCGGAAGGTAGGTTCGCTAAGCTTATGTTTGAGGATTGGATTCTCCGGGAGTGACTCTGGGCTTGCCAATAGACGTGAGATTCGTGTCACTTGACGCAAGCGTGGAACCGTTCGAATGCACTTGAGACTGGGGGACCGCTCCGCACGGGAACAGCCCCAGTGCGAAACGATCAGATTCAACACCGAAAGCTGCCCCCCTCCCCGAGCCCGCCTGTCGCTTAGATCGGGTTGCTGTGTACTCGCTTGGCCGCGAGTGCATCGGTCGGTCTCGCTTGCATTCCACTCCGCTGAGACGGCTCTGCTGTGCCGGCTCTTTGCCCAGAATAGCGACGGCTGGCCGGCCGGAAACTAAAATCCGCGGCGGTTCACGTTCTCTCGGCCGTGTGCAATTCGGTGACCCATGTTGTTTTTCCAGTGTTGTCTGCGATCGGTCTCCTCAATGCGCGCTCTCTCTCTCTCTCTCTCTCTCTCTCTCTCTCTCTCTCTCTCTCTCTCTCTCTCTCTCACCTGCTACCACCCCCTCTCACCACTTCTCATACCCCGAACACCTCCCACAGCCCCACGAACCTTCCTTACATACGAAGCCAAAGTTTCTCTGTCTCTGTCTGTCAGTCTGTCTGTCTCTCTCTCTCTCTCTTTCTCTCTCTCTCTCTCTCTCTCTCTCTCTCTCTCTCTCTCTCTCTCTCCCTCCCTCTGTCTCTGTCTGCCTCTCTATCGGCGCCTGAGCTCTGAAATATGGGTTACCGCAGGACTACCTGCAGGACAGGTGACCTCAGGACTGGTCTTTTTATGTTTAATACTCTCCCTCTTAAATACAATACTGATTACATAAATAAATACGATACTTAAATACAAGCCGATTTAACAGTCTCTTTTTTATAGCGACAGAAGAGCCTGTATGGCTACCACCACCGCTTACAGTGGTAATAAAGAATCGCCCACCACAGGATTCGATCTCACGACCTCGGGGCCGAGGTCGTGAAAAGCAACCGCCCTACCTTGTGTGCCATCACTGCTCCCTCTTTCCGTTGTGAATGCCAAGCACGATGTAGGCTTTCACTTCTATGCGAATGACACTCAGTTGTACCTTTGCTTTGATCCCTACCAGCCCTCCAGCACGTCGAATTCTCTCAACTCCCCTCTCCCTTGCTGCATTATTGTATTGATAGCATTCACTCATGGAAGGCAGCAAAAATTTTTAAATTGAATGATGATACAACCAACTTACTAGCTATGGGAAAATCAAACGTGATTCAGATATTGGAAAGGCTAATGCTCAAAATCGGCTCTACCAGCACATCTCCTGTCAAATCTGTACTAAATCTAGGTGTCATGTTCCAAAGTGACGTTTCATTAAACAATCACACCAGCTCCACGGTCAAGTCTGCCTACTTTCAGCTGCATAAAATTGCTAAAATTCGGGCTTGTTTAGACAGGGAAACCACATCTAAATTGGTCCTTGCATTTGTGACATCCCGTCTTGACTTCTGTAACTCACTGCTTGCTGGTCTACAGCTCATGCAAAACTCTGCAGCTAGGCTTGGCTGTCGTGAGCGTCGCAGTTGTCATATCACACCGCTTCTCGCCGACCTGCACTGGCCCCCAGTCAAGCAATGCATTGAATTGAAGATTTTGTCACTCACTTTTAGGTTCCTCCATCCTCTGGCCCCAGTCTACCTATCAGATTTACTCCTCCACCAGGCCAAGTATTGTACCACCCACTTTTTTTAATCTAGCTGTTGACCTATACCTCGTACAGACCTAAAATCCTTGCATTTAGTTCGGACGCTCCCAAAGCCTGGAGCTCACTCCCGACTTCCGTCACGACATCTCCTGACTTGACCTCATTTAAAAAAAAACTAAAAACGCACCTATTTATGACAGCATTTAGTGGGTTCATGGGATTCGACCTTTGTGTGCTTACGCATGCTGACACTGTGCATATTGCCACTAACCAAACTTGCCTGATGACCCTGTGCATGTCGTCCCTAACCATGTTATTCTCGTTATTTATTGAGAATGCCACCACTAACCATTCGATCATGCTTCCTTTGATGCAATTGTAAAGTGCCTAGAAAGAGATTGAGTTCTCTAAGATCTCTATATCAAATGTGTTGTTGTTGTTATTATTATTATTATTATTATCATGAGCTGGCCGAGAACTGAGCTAGTAGGTAGCCGCTGCAGAGAGGCCGCGAGCAGAGTGACTCGCTCGGACTATGGACTCGGCTATGTTATTAGCGATAATTACCATGTTATAATTTCTTCGTTAATTTATTATAATTATTTAGTTTATAATTATGTTATTATTATTTTTAATAATTATTATATTTTATTATTTATTATATTATATTATGTATAATACTTTATTATTTTATAATTACTTTATTATAACTACTATGTTATTAGCGACGCTTCTCCCCTCAAGTGCTCGCTTCTCCCCAAAGCGACGGCGGGCCCGGGTCCTGGCCGGGCCCGCTTTCGCTTTTTGTTTTTTGTTATCCTGCACACCGTCTCTCCCAGAACTGTTACGTGATCCTACATATGCTTACTATAGTGTTCGTGCGGTTTAGCGCTCGCTGCTGACGATCCGATGGGCGTTTCCGCGCGCGACAAGGCAGCGCGTGAGTTCCAGCGCCTGAGTTCTTACCGGGCTCGGCGCTCCTGCGTCCATCCAATCGAACTTTCACTTTGACATCCGCTGCCTCTGACAGTCGCTTCTGTGCTTGCTCCTTTGGCGTTGACGCGGAACGCGGGCGGACATCTTGCATTCTGAGCGGCAGCTCGAACGACGCCGTGCGAGTAGATCCCACCCCTACGAGCCCGCTCGAGTTTCGCGTAGCTTTCCGCTGTCTTATGGCGGATTAATTGAATTGCTGCACGACGCTCCGACGCTTCCGCTGGTTTAATGGACTCGCTACCTCGTGCCGTAATTTGCGCGAAGCTGCCGCGAGCGCTGCGGATGCACCGGCCGGAAGTGCCTGTGCGCGCGGCGCGAACTGTAGTGAGTCGCAGCTGCTGAGGCGAGACCACGCGAATGCGCGCGCGCGCGCGGACCAACTCGGATACGGCGTCCGAGCGCCGCAGGTGCCTGAGCTCTCTGCTGTCGCCCTCTGATCCCGTCGCCTTTCCTTTAAGGCAGCTCGCAGCGGCGGGGCGACTTTACGCTGGACAAAGTCGTCGTCGTCGTCAGGCACGGCGATCGATTTACCATGGCCGACACGAGGCTCGGCCGGCTCGACGCGCCTCGCGCGTCGTGCAAGCGAGCGGCGGTGAACGAGACGGCTTCGCCGCTGGCCGCATACATGGCCGCCGCTTCGGCCGGGCTGGCGCCTGTCGGCGACGGCGCCGGAGGACTGTGGAGCTACCCGCCGTATCCCGACGCGCCGCTGTGCGGCTCCGCTCATCTCACCGTGCCCGGCGTCGAGCAGCACCTGCGCCTCGGCGCCTACCTGCGGCGCGCCTACGCCGACAAGCTCGGCGGCCGCTGGTTCGCCGACGTCGCGTGCACCGACTACCGCCGAACCTACCAGAGCGCGCTGGCGCTGCTCTACGCCCTCGGCGTCCTTGACCAGGACTCCTCCCCTCTTCCGCCGCAGCGGCGGCTCGTCGTGCGCAAAGTGTCGGCTAGCCATCAAAACATGTGCGGCGCCGAGCGCGACTGCCGCTGCCCGGCGCTGAACGTGCTGCGCCGGCGAGTCAACGCCGAAATGGCGGCGACGGCCAAGCGCTCGGACGCCGCGCACGCCGAGTTCGCGCGGCTGGCGAGGCGCATTCTGGGACCGCGCGGCAAGGCCGACTACCCGTGGAAGGCGGCGCACGACTTCCTCATGCAGTTCGCCTGCCGCGGCCGACCTCTGCCGTGCTACAGGACTCGCTGCTTCCGGCGCGGCCACTTGGACTCGCTGTGGCGCCACCTGTCGCACTACTTCGCCGCCCTGTCCGAGCTGCCGGCGTTCGTGCGACGCAGCCGCATCGAGATGCAGCCGCTGCTCGCCGATCTGGCGCGGCTGCTCGGCGACGACGCGTCGCCGAGCGCCGCTGCCGGCCTGCACGTGTACGTCGGCCACGACTCAACGATCGTGCCGCTGGCCGTCAGCCTCGGCCTGCGGGTCGCCCAGTGGCCGCCGTACGCCGCGCGTTTCGTCATCGAGCTGTACGGCCGCGCTGCCGCCGCCGCGGCGGCGCCGCAGCCGCGGCAGCGCGCCTTGCGCTTCATCTACGAAGGGCGCGACGTGACGTCGGCGGTCGGCATCTGCCGGCGGCGAGCCGCTCGCGCCACCGACGGACGCGACGACGGCGGCGGCGGCGACGAGGGACTGTGTCCCGTCGAGCGTCTGCTCGACTTCGTGGGCGAGAACGTGAAAGAGCTGGGGTTCAGTGACTGGCGGTCGGCGTGCGACGCGACGGAGCGAGAGCTAGTAGCCGGGCTGAGCTAGGGCCCCGCCTCTCGGTCCGAGCCGCGCTGCCGCCGCGCGCGCGCAAGCGCACGGAGGCGCGGCAGATGCGATGCGTTCGCGCCGCGTTAATAGCCGCGTCGTTTGGCTGAAGCCCACCTGGCGGCCACCGGCTGGCGCCCGCCCGCGACCCCATTCGCCGGTATGCGGTTGACGAAACTTAAGAATTGCTCGCGCCGCCGTCCGTGCGCCGGGCTCTTTGAAACCGCTTCGAACCCGTTCGAGGTCGGAAACTGCGGCGGCGGCGGTGCAGCTGTGGCGCCCGTCCAATAGCTCGACCGAGTTCGACAGCTTCGTCGCTGCACGCGTGCACTTTAATTTTAAGCAGCCGTGCGAGCGAAAGGTTTCCAGGCGAAAACAAAAAACAGCTTTAGGTCCTTTAGGCCGCCGAACGCTAGTGGGTCGCCGCGGAGACGGTGGCGCTGGTGGCGCCAGTTGCTGACCTCGGCCATCTTGGATGTGACGAGGCCGCGCCGGAGGCGAGTCGCTGTGCGACGCAGCCGGCGATGGGGGCGGGGCGCCTCACGCCGCCATGCTCTGAGCTTCGCGGAACGCCGCTGACGCGCTGTCGAACATCTGGAAACAATGGATTGGAGTCGAGTAGACGTCTTAGAACGACGTCTTGGCGAAGGCTGACTTAACCCATTTACCACGAACGCGCCGTCGCGTTGCTTCTTGCAGACGTAGACCTAAGATGAAAGAACGACGCGAATTTCCTGTCAGTCAAGGTTAAGGCCAAGTTTGGCGCGCACGCGCGCCGAAGCAGCGCCAGCGAGCCAAGACTGCCGACTGCATAAACGCGCCGCCGGATAAGCTGCTAAAGCCGGCGAAGGCCCTCGCCGGAAGACGCTCGACGGTCCTCTTGTCGCGGTTCAGCTAATGCAGCGTCGTTTGTGCATAGAGCTCCGGGTCAGCTTGCGCTACGGGCACAGTGCCCATAGCGCAAGCTGTTCAACGTAGTCGCCGGCGTCTATTTACATTCACGTTAAATAGACACGTTTTAGAGCTATCCTTTTGGTAAATGATTTTGAGTCTAGTGTTTAAGGGTTGCGTTTCTTAAGGTTTTTTTAGAGGTTAGAGTTTTATTTGTTGGGTTTGAGATTTAGGGTTTAGTGTTAAGGTTTTATAGAGAGACTCTAAACAGAAAATGTAACATTATACGTGCTCATTAACCGTACACGTCGAACAGCCTACAATGGGCACCGCGCCCGTAGCAGAAACTAACGTGGCGCTACAATGCACGCACGACGCCGCGCTAGCTGTCCCGCTTGCTCTGCGGTGGCCTCGCTTCCATTTTTATTGCTCCAACTTCCGCCGACAGTTTCCACCGCCGGCTGCCTGCCGCGCCACGCCCGGGCATGCCCGCGCTCCTCGAGCCTTCGTTGCTCAGGCCTCGAGGCCACCTATTCGAAGATTACAACCTAACCGGCTTCAGGTCACTCTAAATAAACAAATATTAGCTTCTAAATAAATAAATATAAACTAAAAAAAAACAAAAAAACTTCTAAATAAGCAAATATTAGCTGATTTAACAGACTTGTTTGTACAGCGTCAGAAGAGCCTTAACGACTGTCACCGCCGCTAGCAGTTGGCAGTAAAGGATCGCCCACTGCAGGATTCGAACCCACGACCTCTCGGTCGGTCAGGAAGAGCGAGCACCTTACCTCTATCACTCAGGAACCGCGATAGGATAGCAGCACGTTGGCAGCGGTAGCTTGGTCGACGTAGCGCACAGACGCTTTGCGTCGCTTCGTTGTTCACTTTCGCGGGGCCACTCGCCGTCGTCGGGCGGGTGCTGCAGCCGCCGCCGGGCTCGGTCGGAAAGCGCCTCGCCCGGAAGTGCCACGCCCGCCTCATCAGCCCGCCCTCCCGTCGTCGGTCGCTCGTGCGCGCAGCCGGCGAGGCCGTCGGCGCTGCCTACCGTCGCGCGCCGCCCCGCGAGCTGGCGCTGGCTGGGCGGCGCGCGACGCCGCAGGAGCGGGGCGACAAGGCTACGCTCCTCCTCGATCGGCGCCGACACTCGCGTCCACTTCGACGATAGAATGCGTGCGCGCGGCGGCTTCTGACCGACGCCGCCGCCGCACGCACGCACGCGCGCACTCGCGGAGAGGAGAGCGCGCGCGAGCGTCCTCCTCGGCGAGCGCCGTCGATTGGGCGCGACGCTTTGAGCGCGACGCCTACGCCGACGACGGGCGGAACGAGCCGTTTAGAGCCGCGATTTTCCGCTCGGCCGGTCGGCCGCGTAATGAGCGAGGCGCCCTCGGGGCTGGGCGCGGCGGCGCCGCGAGGCTGCCGCTGGCCGCCGCCGCCGCGAGGCTGGCGGGTGCGAGCATCGATCCGAAGAGCAGACAGACGCGGCTGCAGCGCTGACTGCAAGCTAGCGCGGCCGCCCGACGAGCTCGTCGCCTGACGCTGCCGCAGCGCGTGCGTGGCAGCGCCGCGGCAGTGAACGCATGCGTGATGGGAGCGAACGTGACCCAGGAACGACCTCGAGATTGTAGCCGAGCTTTGAAGGAGGGCCAGGCGGCTGCTTGAGTCGCGGAGGGAGGAGGGGCTGGCGTTAGAGAGGGAATGTAGGGTTCGCAATGATTCTAGTATTGAAGGTCACCGCTTCAGTGATCGGGGCTTTAGACTTTAGGGCTCTTAGGGCTCGCACGAGGCTGGCTGCAGTCGTACACGCGTCGAGGCCGAGTTTGATCGAGTTTGATCAGCGAGCGGTCATGAGATCGCAATCGGCGAAAAGGCAGCTCCGTCGAAACGGCCGGCGTCCCATCGCGTTGCGGCGGCTTTCCGTGCGGAATCCGGTCCGCAGGCGTGTCCGGCAATGAATCGCAGTAGTTGAGGCTGGAGCGACAGGCCACGACCCTAATAATAACAATAATAATAATACATTTAATACAGCACCCTCAGATAACAATCTCTTTCTAGGCACTTTACATTTGCTGATCTTCGAACTTCACAGGTGTAGTTTGACATCTTCTGAGAGGCAGATACGCGATACCAGACAGAACACCGAAGCGGGCTCACATACATTTATTCAGACGGACGCCGCCGCGGGCAAGTACGAGTAAGAGCCAGAGTAAGAGTAAGAGCCAGTGAGAGTAATAGTTTGACATTGTCTAAGACGCGATACCGCACAGAACACCGAAGCGGGCTCAAAGACGTCTATTCTTACGGACGCTGGAGCTGGCCAGTACGCGACTGACCGCCCTGCATCCTCGACCTGACTCCCGGGCCTTTGGCGCCCGTTACTTGTATACCACTGTCATGAACCATAACAGGCCATAAGCCAACAACAGCGTCATAATCGCAAAATGACCATATTCCCCCTCGGTCTCAAGATCATATGGGCAGCAAAAACGAAACGTTATAACAGCGCAATAAAAATAGATGCCGTGCTTAACTGTCTTCTCATATAGCACGAGACTACGAGGTCACGGCCGCTCGGAGGGGGAGGAGAGCAAGGCTGCTAACTCTGCTAACTTTCCGGCTGTATGTACGAGCACGAGCTTTGCCGCGTCGCCGAGCCACACGTCTTTCCACCGCACCACCAGTCTCCAATGCGGTACCAGTCTCTGCCAGCTCACGGGGCTTCCGGGAATTCGCTCTAACGCCGGCCGCTGTCTTCTGGACTGCAACCGGTGTCGCCTCTCGCGTCGCCCGTGAGGCAGACGCCTCGAGCCTCGGCTCCTGTCTACGACTGCCTTTATCAGCTCCGTCGGCCACTGCTGCGCCGCCACTGCCTTCGGTCTCTCGGCGTACAGCCTGTCGCGCCTCCGCGACGTACGCGTCTCGCTCGCGTCTTCTGCTGCTCGCACCTCGTGCGTCTCCGACGCCGGCAGTTCGGAAACCGAGGCGACCGCACTGTGCGCCACCATCTGCTGCTGCCACTCCTCCTCGGTCTTCGCCTCCGACAGCTCGGCAAGCGTCTCGTGTTCCTTCTCGGCGAGCGTCTCGCCGCCTCCTTAGCGGGCTTCCTTCGCGCACTTCCGCCGACGCTAGCGCTTCGCTCCGTGCCGCCGTCGCCTCCGAGACCAGTAGCGCCGACTCGCTGGCCACCGGCGCTGTCTCGCTCTCTACCAGTGCTTTCCCAGCCGCCGCCGCCTCCTCCTCTCTGGCAGACAGAGTCTCCTCTCTGCGGCAGTCACAGCCATCTCTCTCTGCCGGACGCTGCCGTCTCTCTGTGCCGGATGCCTCCGTCTCGCTCGTAGACGCCGCCTCTGCGGGCTCCCTCCACCGGCGTCTCTGCTGGTTCTGCCTTGGTCGCCCGGCACACCGTTGGCGATTGCTGCTGCCGCTTCCGGTCGCTCTTGCCGGCCTCCTCAGTCCGACCAGCGTCTACAAAATCCGAGCAAAGCAGCAGCCCTTTACCGGCCTCTACTTCCAGACGCTAGTGGGCTATCGCCTCCGCTTTCCGGGCACTCTGCCAATCCGACAGCCGCCGATACCACTCCTCACCTTTAGGGCTTTTTAGCACTCACATTGCAACACATTCACAAGTGCTGCACGCCGCTGGGCGTAGTCGTCTGGTACCGAGTCAGGAAGGGTAGCAGCGAACTTTAATGCACAGCCTGCCAGGAACACAAATATGCACATGTGCCACAAAGCTGGATCGACTCCTCTTTCATTAAGCCTCCGCTGCGAGTCGAGCAGCCAGCTTACGAAGTCGTCCCCGACGTGGTAGTATTCCGGCATCATCTGCCGGCGCGAGCCACTCTGTCGCTTCTGCCGAAATAGCGTATAGTGTGACATTGTCTAAGACGCGATACCGCACAGCACACCGAAGCGAGCTCAAAGACGTCTATTCTTACGGACGCTGGAGCTGGCCAGTACGCGACTGACCGCCCTGCATCCTCGACCTGACTCCCGGGCCTTTGGCGCCCGTTACTTGTATACCACTGTCATGACAGGAAGTGTACGCGTCCAAGTGTCTAAAGGTGCGAGACGGAGACAATTGAGGGAGACACTTATGTCCGCGAGAGGGCCGCGGCGCGTAAGAGAATAGCATACATATCTTACCGTGAAATCCCAAGCGAACGTACAGTACGAGCGCCATTTGCTCGGCCAGTCGGCAGAAGCACTTGTAGCCTCCGTCGCCGTATTGGCTGGCACTAGTAACGAGTAAAGAGACGAATAGAAGAGGGTCAGCCAACATCTAAAAGAAGAAGGGCAAGAGAGAGAGAGAGCGAGAGAGACAGAGAGCGAGAGAGAGAGAGAGAGAGAGAGAGAGAGAGAGAGAGAGAGAGAGAGAGAGAGAGAGAGAGAGAGAGAGAGAGAGAGAGAGCGATGGAGAGAGAGAGAGAGAGCGAGAGAGAGAGAGAGAGCGAGTGATAGAGATGGAGAGAAAGAGAGCGAGAGAGAGACACAGAGAGACAGAGAGCGAGAGAGAGAGAGAGAGAGAGAGGGAGAGAGAGGGAGAGAGCGAGAGAGAGCGAGAGAGAGAGAGAGAGCGATGGAGAGAGAGAGAGAGCGAGAGAGAGAGAGAGCGAGTGATAGAGATGGAGAGAAAGAGAGCGAGAGAGAGACAGAGAGAGACAGAGAGCGAGAGAGAGAGAGAGAGAGAGAGAGAGAGAGAGAGAGAGAGAGAGAGAGAGAGAGAGAGAGAGAGAGAGCGAGAGAGAGCGAGAGAGAGAGAGAGAGAGAGAGAGAGAGAGAGAAAGAGAGATTGGGCAAACGCCAGTTTGGCCGGCGACTCTACAGAGGCGGAAGTAGTAAGTGAGGTAAGGTACCCGTTAGCAGCGCGCTAGGTTTCACCGCGATGTCGCCGCCCAGGATGGCCCTGGGGTAAGGTGCTCGCCTTTGATGACCAAAGCTGTGGGCTCAAGCCCTCCGGCATATGTGAAGCATCTGGATACAGATAAGGTCTTCTTAGTGGGATTTCCAAACGAATTATATATATATATATATATATATATGTATATATATATATATGTATATATATATATATATATATATATGTATATATATGTATATATATATATATATATATGTATATATATATATATATATATATATATATACAGTGATACCTCGGCTTACGAGTTTAATTCGTTCCGTGCCGGAGCTCGTAACTCAAATTACTCACAGGTCAATTCAATTTTTCCCATTGAAATGCCGTTTATCCGTTCCGGACTACTAAAAAACTCTGCGGTTTTTGTCACGTGTTTTTAAATTAAAAATTTACTTATAAACAACGAATATCTTTTTTATACAGTACAATAGAATGTCTTGCAATAAACAGGTTTTATTAATCCTGACAACTTGAAGATGCTACCAGAGTTAGAGGAGAAAGGCTGAAATGAATGTCTGAATCTTATCCGCCCTTCTCGCCGGGCTTTCCTCGCTTTCAGCTTATTGGCTGGGCATTTACGATCGGACGCGCCGATTGTTATCAATTATGCGATGAACTCTCACACGATGATATTGCCTAAATGGAGTACATTACGTGCTTAGCTGTTCTTGCTGGTAGTTGGATTTAACACCGGGGTCTGGCGATCTTGTCCGCGCACCACGATGGCTCGCTCGAGTCTGTCTGGGAGCGAACCATCAGGCCTGCCCTTGGCGTCACATCCGGGTCGTAGGGCAGCTTCTTGCGACGGAACCTCGTTCGCTGCCCTACCCTTAATGTCCTGAGTAACCACAGGCAGTGTGACGTTCGCTGCGGCAACTAGCGGTGGATTAACTGAAGCTGGCTGGTAGCCCGAATTTTAGCTCGCAACTGAAAGCACAAATTAGCCTAAAAATAGCTCGTATGTCGAAACACTCGTTTGTCGAGACACTCGTAAGCCGTGGTACCACTGCATATAAATAAATAAATATATATATATAAATATTTATAAAAAATATTTAACGTGCGTATATACACTAGCCTGTGGTGCCCTGCCCTGCCGGGGTCGCGGATGCTACCCGGGCCTCACGATTCCGGAACAAGGAAGACTACTCGGCTTCCGAGCTGTGTAATGGCGTCGGAGACGCAGTGCCACCTTAAAGCCGTTCTCTCCGAGCGTGGGATGCCGAGGTCGGCCAGGCAAGCTTCATTATTTGGCCACCAGCTGCCGATAGTCCCGACTACGAAGCCCCGACTACGACCCTCACAACTGCCGAGCGGTAGCCAGCGGTCAGGAAAGACCTGCCAATGGCTGCATGTTTTTTTGTCTCGTTCCGGGCCACCACAATCAGAGCATCCTCGCTGCTGTCGAATGGCACGTCACATCCACAATTATTAAATCCGTGCCGTTGCCGATGACCAGGTCCTGCCTGAGAGCCAGATCACCGGCAAGCGGTAGGGCGTGGTCTGCCGACATGCAGTTGAGCCCGTTGTAATCTAATGTAATGTATCTCCGTCAGTAACTCCACAAAGTCATAAAGACTATGTGGGTGTTACGCAGGAGAGTTTTGTATATCCCACTCACAGCCTAAGCGGCTTTCGGTACGCATTCGGTACCCAACAGACTTCGTCTCACGCAACAAAGAGAAAGTGGGAAGCATAGCAGAGTCAGGAGAGCAGTTGAGGTAGTGAGTAGCATAGAAGTAGCAGTTCAGGACCGCTGAAAAAAATGTGCCATAGTCGGCAGTTGGAGAGTAGTTGTCGTTGCGTAAGAATTGTGGAAGCGAGTTCCACAGTCTAGGACCTGCAGAGCTAAAGCTTCTGTCGCCAACTGTCTTTAAGCGGAGGAATGGGACAGCTAATTTATTGTCCACACAGGACCTGAGAGCGCGAACAGGCTGAAACTGACGCAGCAGTTCAGCTAGGTACGAAGGAGCCAAGCCGGTGGCGGGCCTTGTGGGTCAGCGTAAGAACTTTGCTCTGTAGGCCGGAAGAGCTCCGATTAGGCGGCCCTGAAGCAGGTTGTGTCGGGCCTTAATTGCCTGTAGCATCGGCCGGCGGGGGCTCAACGCGTCGCAAGCGGCCTCCGTCTCGGTGTCTGTCTCTGTCTCTGCGCACGTGCGCACGAATCAGTTGCGCGGTATCGAGGCTCGAGGTCTTCGTAGCCGACGGCCCCGACGTCTCCCGGCCGGGCGCATGCTCGCTTTTGTACGCTTGATGCAAAGCTTGTCTCGAATCTCTTGATTCGAGTTGTAAAGCACCTGGACAGAGATTTAATTCTCCTTGGGCGCTATACAAAGCACTTTTTAATATCATTACCCTAAAGGCCGGGACTGAGCGTTCACGGATTCGTACGGCTCCACAGATCCGGATCTCTGAGAGCAGAGGCGGAGGGGGATTTTCTGCTGGGGGGGGGGCAAGAACTGGAGAGAGATGTTGTATGAAGGTGGCAAGGCCCGCAAGATGTTCGCGTTGGCTGGGCTAGAGCCGAAATCGATGAAAAATCGTCGCGCAAAACCACGTGGTGCTTATTAGATAACACGAACTTGGTGGTTGCCCATCGA
>WPIO01000212.1:195000-200000 GCA_009760855.2 Cristatella mucedo
CGAAGTGAAGCTTTCCGTGAGAGTTGATTCGGACAGCCTATCTAATAATAGTAATAATAACGAGCAGCCCACTACCCGTGAACTCAATCCGCAGAGTCATAGTGGATCCACGTTAAACGTCTAATACATGTCACTGCCGGAAGTGCTAGTCACGGAAGACAACGCTGCGCCATCTTGCCACGCGACTCTCGTCCATCTTGCGGCGTGACTGAGAGAAGGGTGGAGTTTCCAGCCATTAATTAGTTGATAATAATTGCTAATACATTTGAATAGTGCCCTCAGAGAATTGAATCTCTTTCTAAGCATTTTATGGATGCTGAATAGCAAGCATTGCCAAATGATTGGTGATAAGGCAGCAGGCAGCAGAGTGTATGTACGCAGGCAGCAGGCGAACGAATCGAAGAGACCCACTAAATGCTTGCTGTAAGACGGCCAACCGAGATCGATGGCACGACGTAGTCGCTCGTCGACTGGACTCCACCCCCTTTCACCCCACCCCCTGCCGACGCCGAGTCCACGCCGGTGAGTGGGAGCCCTTCACGAGAGGCGGCCGCACGGCCTCCAAAAATCTTGCGGCTCGGCTCGGTGCTATGCGGATGAGGTTGCTCCGTCTGGCCGTATCTGTCTCAATCTTTTCAAATCCGGCCGTTCCGGTCGTTCCGTGCTCCGCAGCACGGAACGACGTGCTCCACAGAACGGATTTGCGCGCTCGCGCATCTGCGTGCAGACGCGGACGCCGCTAGACGCGCCCGCGTCTAGCGGCGTCCGCGTCGAGTGGGCGCGCGATTCATTGCGAGTCCCGCGAAACCGAACGCACTGGCGAAAGACCGGCCGACTGCTCTCACATGCCGAACGCACAAATCCCGACGAACGTTTAATCTCTCAGCCGCATCAGCCGCTCGGAGTTTGGCGAAGCTGAAACCGATTACAGCTCACTGCGCATCCGCACCGCTCTGCACTATTACCGCGTCGCGCTGCGTTCAGCTCAAGTTTATTTCGGTCGTGCCGCCGAATTAGGCGAGTCGCGACACTGCTAGTCACCTGGTAGCGAGAAATCGCCAGTCGCGATCGAGCGATGCGTGGGCGCGGCGCCGTGGTCCGAGCAGCTGGAGGCGGTGGCCATATATATATATTTTTTGTGTGGGTAGTGAGGATGCCCTTAGGCTACCTCGGCGGCAGTTCATTTAAATTCGGATCCTTCGGAGCGAGCTGACCCCGGGGGAACGAGCCCGGTTCCCGTCCCCCCCCCCGAGCCGCTCATTCCCGCCGTTCGTCACTCCGCGCCAATCAGCATCAGCATATCCAATCACCCGTCGTTCGATTGCAGCATCTCCGCGCGGGGAATTCCGCCGCGACTGCGAGCGAGCGACGCTCGCTCGCAGTCGCCGATTCAACGACCTTTGATCCTTTGAACCTTTGAACCTTTTTCGCGCATCCCTTATGCGAGCATTTCCTCGCCCGCCTTTCCAGTCGCATGGACTCACTCGTGCGCGCAAGCGCACTCAGCGCACACAGCGAACGAACTCGGCGGTCACGGGTCGAGGCCCCGCTGCGGCAGCGGTAGAGCCCAGAGGATGGGAGGGAGGGCGTCCGCTTCCCCTCCCGAGCGAGGCAGCGAGGCAGCGATCTGACCCTCTGCCCCCTCTAATTCCTACTCTCCGCACCGACCGTCACCGACGAAGAGACGGGTGTCTTACGTCTTCTGCTCGATGAGCAGCTGCCGAGTTTGGGTCCACGAGTCGAGACGCGTCGGTCGAATGAAAACCGCGAATGCGCGCTACAATTTCACATTGCTCGCAGTGGGCTCCGCCCCCTCGATAAAAAAACAACTTCTGGCTCCGCCTCTGCGCTGCCGTCAATCGCAGGAGCGCAGCCTCTAGCGAGAGACGTGCCAGCGTCAGCGCCAGCTGCAGCGAGTCTCGCGAGACTCGCCGAGAAATTTCCCCACGAGTCGTGATCGAATTCGCAATTCTGAGAAAATTCTGAGAGCCTCTCTCTCTCTCTCTCTCTCTCTCGTCTCGCAAATGAGATATTACGAATTCGCGCATCGGCTCCAGGGCTACAGACTCTGCTACGAACGCGCGGCTCTAAGGGGTGCTAGCTAGGGGTGCTGCGATGATGCCTTGACTAACGGGTAGCTGGCCACGCAGATGGCGGCCGAATACCGGCTATGACACGAAGTGCCTCCAGAGGTCCGCCGTTCGTGCAAGCGGATAGCAGAGCGTGTCAGCGATCCCAGCAGAAACCACGCCCAAAGAAGAGTGAGTCCTCAACGCATGTACGCGCTGTAATGTTGCGCATCACGCGACATCCGCCCGCATCTTGTCTGCCAGCGCACCGGGGCGGCATAGAGAGTGCAGCTCGCCGACCGTGGCGCCATATTGCCTCCTACGAGTTCTCAGCAATGGATTATGACACATCCGGCTTCTAATGGTCATAATCCGGTTGGAACCGATAATGATCTCTAAGCTGCTCTCTTGGACTGGTTGACTGAGTATGCTGAAACTTCACCATTCGTGATATTTGCACCTTCAGAGGGTGGCTCACTCTCGCATTCTAGCGACCGTAGCCTTAGCAACCGAGGACCTGACGCCACTCGCTCCCAAGCCTGCGAATGCACCCGCCACACGTGGCGGCCGGACTTGTACGGTGCGCGTTCGCTGGCGAGCGCGCAGCCGTGGCTGCTGCTAGAGCGGAGAGAGAGAGAGACGGAGGGAGAGAGGGAAAGGAGAGACGTAAGGCAGCTGCTTTTCAGGACCTCGGTCCCGAGGTTGTGGGTTCGAATCCCGCGGTGGGCGATTCTGTATCGTCGCTGCAAGCGCTGGTGATAACCATAAAGGCTCCTCTGTCGTTAAACAAAAGAGGCTGTTAAATCAGCCAGATGACAAAGGGAGAGAGAGAGAGAGAGAGAGAGGAGAGAGGAGGGTATGGTTCTGCACCCACTCCACATTCCCGTTCGTTGAGGCGTCTGTCCCTTTACAGTCAATCGAGCGCAGAAAAGACGCAGCGGCAACATGCAGACGCAGCAGCGGCAGCACACTGCTGCTTCGGCGGTCCTGTCTTGCGCCGCCGCGAACTCAAGGTCTACGGCACCGCGAAGCGTCTGCTTCGTGCCCGACGCCGTTCGCTCGGCTTCGCTGGCGTCTCGCCGCCGCCGCGGTGGTCGGCGGCGGCGGCGAGACGCCAGCGAGAAGCCGGCACACAGCAATGAGTCCGGCGCCGCGCCGCCTCCCGCTGCGGCGAGCTCGGGCGCTGAGCCGTCGCGGCCGCCGTGCGCGTCTGCAGCGGATGCAGCCGGACGTGGCCTGTCGAGCAGCCCGACTTAATGTGAAGTCGAAAAGCGACGATCGCGTGTGGGGTATTAGATTTGGAACGCCCTAGCAAATGACGTGCACGCGATTTTGGACGCTGAAATAATAGTAGTAATACACTTAATATAGCGCCGTCAGAAAACTCAATCTTTTTCTAGGCACTTTACATTTACTGCAAAAGAAGCACGATCGAATTATTACAACGGTTAGTGGTAGTTTGCTCAGTAAACAACAAGAATGAACTAGTTAGGGGTAACATGCACAGGGTCAGCATGCAAGTGTGGTTAGTGACAGAATGGACAGTGTCAGCACGCATAAGCACATAACGGACGACTCAGAGGGACCCACTAAATGCTATCATAAATAGGTGCGTTTTTAGTTTCTCTTTAAATGTGGAAAAGTCAGGAGATGTCGTGACGTAGGTCGGGAGTGAGCTCCAGGCTTTGGAAGCATGCGAACAGAAGGCGCGGTCTCCAAAGGATTTGAGGTTCGTACCAAGTATAAGTAAACAGTTTGATTCCGAAAAGTGGGTGGTACGATGCTGAGCCTGGTGGGGGAGTAGATCTGAGAGATAGGCTGGAGCCGAAGAATGAAGTGACCTAAAAGTGAGCGACAAAACCGTGAAGTCGATACGCTGCTTGACTGGGAGCCAGTGCAGGTCGGCGAGAAGTGGTGTGATGTGGCAACTGCGACGCTCACGACAGACAAGTCTAGCTGCAGAGTTTTGCACCAGCTGCAATCGCCTGATCGCACATGCCGGTAAACCAGCAAGCAGTGAGTTACGGAAGTTGAGGCGGGAAGTCACAAGTGCATGGACCAATTTAGATGTGGCATCCCTGTCTAAACAAGCCCGAGTTTAGAAATATTATGCAGCTGAGAGTAAACAGACTTGACTGTGGAGCTGATGTGGTCGTCTAACGAAAGGTCGCTTTTGAAAATGACACCTAGATTTCGTGCACATTCGACAGGAGATATGCTGGCAGAGCCGATTTCGAGCGTTCGAGCCCATAGCTAGTAAGTTGGTTTTATTATAATTCAATTCAAGAAAGTTTGCTGCCATCCATGTACGGATGTCATCAATACATGCATCAAAGGCAAGTGAGAGCGGCAGGTAGTGATGGCGGGCGGCGAGCGGACGGGCGGAGCTACGGAAGAGGAATAACAAAAGACGCCGCCTCTCGAGGCGGTCCGTCGGTCCACGTCCGGTCCGTCGGTCCGCGATCGGTCCGTCGGACGGCGTTGAGCTTTGTTTGAGGCTGCTGCGCTCATGCGAACCGCCGGCTGCCGCCCGACGGCTGCATCTGGCGCACAGCTGCTGGCGCAGCGCGGCAGCTAGCCGTTTCGCCGTCCCGTTATCGCGAGGCGTCTCTGAACGTTCCCATCGGGATACGAGAGGCCATCTTATCGTTCGTGTCGAAAGCGATCCATCGGCTGCCGCGCCGCAACAGAGCGCCAGAGACGCCGCCGGAAACTGGTTTTGGCATCGGAGAGAGAGAGAGAGAGAGAGAGAGAGAGAGAGAGAGAGAGAGAGAGAGAGAGAGAGAGAGCGCCAGTCGCCCCCTCGTACTGGAGCCGAACGCTTCCGACGACGCTGGCCCATCGCCAGCCCCCGGCGACATCGGGACGAGTGGACGGTCAGGCTTCCGGTAGCGATCGTCGTAGCAATTCCCTCCTCATCCCCCCCCGGAG
>WPIO01000212.1:205000-207500 GCA_009760855.2 Cristatella mucedo
GCTCGGCATCGCCGATGCGCGTGCGACGTTCAATTCTTCCCTAGTTTCCAATCGGCTGCCGTCGTCGGGAGCGCTCGGCGCTAGATTCTGAACGCCGCTGCGGCTGCGAAACGCCTCGGTCACCGAGGCTCCGATGGCTGCGCTACGAAGACATCTCGACCTCGGTCTAGTGAGAGCATTTCTTCATTCGAAGCGGCGAATGACGAGCATTGCACACATCCCGCCGTCGGTTCAGCCGCTCACGACGCTAAAGCTCGACGACGACGGCGTTTCCGCTTTTGCGGGAGCGGGTGCGGGCGCAGCGGCCTCTCTGTAAAGTAAATGTGCGCCATCTGCCAGAGCGCCGGCGATAGCAGGAGCTCACTGCAGCGACCTCTAGCGGTCACGGCCACTTGCGCCGCGCCGCCACGAAAAAGCAGCGCGCGCGCGCACGCGAGGACGAGCGAGCTCTTTTCCGGGCGCAGCCGTGCAGCGTCGCCGTCGGCGACGACGAAACCGACGTCGAGTGACGACGGATGCGGTAAAAGTCCTCCCGCTTTCGGTCAATCGCTTATTCTCGTAAGCAATCTTCCGGCCGCGATGGCGAATAGTGGGGGCGGCCTCGCGACAATTACGTCGCCGGGTCTTAGCCTTAGGATCAGGCGCTCGCGAACCCACGTGACCCGGGTCGCGTGACGTTCGAAGCCTGCGGGCAGCAATTCTGCGTGGCCCGCGGCGAGCGCGGCGAGTGGCTGCTGTTGATGAGATTTTCTGCCGTTGCGCCGCATGAGGTTTTCGATTCAGCTTGCTTTCACTTTATTATTAAGAAATGGCTGCTCTGAGGATGCCGCTAGACTGAACGAGGTCAAGGCCGGTTCGACAGCCTAGGACGAGTAGCGGCAGAAGAGCCGCTAAGACTATGGCCGCCGCCGCCGCTGTCGCTTGCAGTGGACAGTTAAGGGTTGCCCGCTGAGCTGAAGGCTCAAGCTCAACACCTCGGTCGCCGAGGAGCGAGCCCCTGGCCAAAGACCCGGAAGCACTAGGCGCTAGCGCGACCGTCATCGTAGCGCTCCGGCGGCACGGTGCACGGGGCTACAGCGGCTACGGAGGCCTGCGCTGCGCGGCGCTCTCCTCGCGTCTGGACGCCGCCCGCGGCGGCGGCGGCCAAACCAGCCGTCCTGGCCACGCACTCCGCGCCACAGGTAGGCGCGCCGCAGCTTTCGTCACGTGACAGGCCGGCGATCGAGCGACCGCCGGCGAGCCGGCGCGCTCATTCGCCGCGAAAATTCCCCGAACGGGGGGAGCGTGCGACTCGAGCCCGAGGTCGGCGCGGCGGCGGCGGCGGCGGCGGCGGCGGCGGCGGCGGCGGCGGCGGCGGCGGCGGCGGCGGCGGCGGAGCAAATCGGAAGCGCGCCGCGCTTCCAGACATGCGCGGCAGCTTCTTCTGAAGCGCGCCGCAAGGCCGCCAGCTGGAATGTTCCGACGTTCTGGTCGACGAGGCAATGGCCGAGCGCCGCCGCACCCGCCGCCGCCGCACCCGCCGCCGCCGCTCGCCGGCGCGACGCGGCCTTCGACGCGCTGCGCGCCTGCAGCGCCCAGGGCGGCACTCGGCGGCGGGGGGGGGGAGAGTGGACGCAGAGCCGACCACGAGAGCTACAGATGGCTAGCGGGCGCGCGAGCCGCCGAGTGGCTGATTCTGGCGCCCCGCCCTCCCCCCCCCCCGCTGCACCGACCGCAGCGGCCAGCCGCTGCCGAAGCGGGCGCGCGCGCGGGCGCGAGCACTCGTCGTCGTCGGTTGCGTCTATTTCCGCGCGTGCGGCAGCGAGGAGCGCGAACGAGTGCTCAAAAGAGGCAATGACCGGCGAGGCCGCGCGCCACCGCAGCCGTCGTGCATCCGGGCGCGGCGGCTGCGGTGGCGGCGGCGGCGGCGCGCGCTGCGACGCAGATGAGGTCCTTTGATCTTGGCTGCAGACTCTGAACTGAAGACCGTTTATGCAATAACCGCGATAAGCAGGCGTATGAGCAGCGCGATTTCTATTTATGAAGCCCAATTTAAGCACGACTTTTAACTCGGCCGTTTATTATTTATTTTATTTTATTTTATATTTATTTATTTGTTTATTATTTATTATGTAAAGCGGGAACGTGCTAGCAGCGGGTATCTCTTTGGGTGCCGGTCTGTAAGTCACCTTGCTGAGTGCTCGCTGCTACGAGCTTGTAGCGAGTCAGCATTTAGTCGCAGCTTTAGCCGCACTGCGGCTGTAACGGTGCTGGCAGTTCATGATCTTTTTGTTGTCAATGGGGGTGGCTTGCGTAATTTCGGATGTCAATTTTCCACAGTTTGGCATAATACGGGCATCAGGACTTTACATATTGCACGCCTGTACCTGAATTAGTAGGACGTACCGAGAATCTACTGAGCACGAGATCTCGCGAGAGTCTGGGCAAGTGGGGAACCCCTTACGCTGGGCCGGGCCGTCCGATCCCGGCAATCTCGGCAACTCGTTAATGGCCGAATGTA
>WPIO01000212.1:215000-324790 GCA_009760855.2 Cristatella mucedo
CACTTCAGAGAACTCGATCTCTTTCTAGGCACTTTACGCTCGCTGCAAGGGAAGCACGATCGAACGGTTAGCGGTAGCATGCTCGATTACAATGAGCATATCTCGGCTATGGGGTGACGTAGCCCCGAGCTTCCGGCGAGAGAGCAGCAGCTTCCGTGGAGCGCTGCAGCTGCAGCCGCTGCGCCTGCAGCGGCTCTTCGTCTGCAGCGCGCGCTCCAGCGTTCAGACGTGGCTGCTGAAGGTAGAGCCGATCGAACATCGAAAGAGTAGCTACACTTCTGGCTCGCGGCCACTTCGTGGCGGCTCGGCCGCCGACTCAGTCCTCCCGTGGCTCGCGGCCACTGCCTGGACGCGCTAGGAGAGAGAGATGCTGAGCTGAGCTGAGCCACAAGCATAGAACAAGTTGCATCGCAATCTTCACGAACGACATGTACACATGTACAGTTTGCTGGAGATGTCATCTACCAGCCGCCTGCCTCCTTCGTCCGTAGACATCGATGTCTACCGCAGTCGTGTGCCGACTGGCAACGTGCCACTCGGCAAGTGCACTAACGAGCTGTGCCAGCCTGTCCTCATACATGTTGATTACGATCAGTGCCGCCTGCGAGGCTGCGTCCCGAAGACGTGTCTTGAAGCTACCAGCTACCTCGGCGCTACCTGTCCGGTGCGCTAGACAGCCCGTCGTGTCAGCATTCCGAGAAGACAAAAAGGAAACCCACCAAATCCAGCAAAGCGGGCGACGACGGGGTTGTTGGCAGATGAGGGGGCTGCGTCCAGCTCAACCCGGTATCAAAGCAAAATGGCCAAGCGTGCCCCCACTGTCAAAAAACTCTGACGAGAGACCACACGCAAATACGCATTTTCTCACGATACAAAAAACAACACTGACTCTCCTTTGAGCGTGCGTGACATCCACGTGAAGTACGAGAGGTTTCGTCCATGCGACATGCATAATACAAGTAGCAGCAGAGTCTGCGACACATAGTTCCTCTGTGTGTGTGTGTGTGTGTGTGTCTCTCTCTCTCTCTCTCTCTCTCTATATATATATATATATATATATATATGCATATATCTTTCCGCAACCAATATATACTACTTTGTAAGGTTGTGTTATGTTGCTGATTGAATTTTTGGTCAAAACTACCATCTTAAAACTATGCTAGCCAAGTTCGTCGGCAGCCAGTCATGAGGGCAATTCTATTCCGGTCTCGATTTCAATGAATAGAACAGATGCGTTCATCAGCTGCTCGTCTTACAATTTGGCGTTTCGCAAACTTTTGATGTCACGTCATTATTTCGTAATGCTTATTATTTTCCACCATCTGCTCTTTTCACTTCTTTCAGTGGCGAACCGTGACGCTTGCTTTGGAGCATTTAGGCCTTTCGCCGCACGGCGCGGCGCGGCGTCGCCCGCTTCGTCGATCGTGAGATTCTGCGACGGTGGCCTTGGCCTTGACTCAAGCGTGCAGACAAGCACGAACACTATCGAGCAGCTGAGACCGAAAACTTTAAGCGTCGAGATCAAGGCTATCGTGTACCTTGTTCACTTTGAGCAGATTGCCAAAAGTGTGCAAACGGCTGGGTGTAGTCTCGAGCTCTCGAAGTGGAGCCTGAGCCTTTGGTCGGGTACTTCCGGGGATCGTCGCCGATCTGATGCACTGGCTGCACTGTCGTGGATTCGCTGTGGCACTGTTGTGGATTCGCTCTGCTCTAACAAGATTTGAGGGCTCATGCAAGACTCTGCTCGTATTTACTCATGGCTTGAGCTTTCGATGGCGCCAAGTGTGACCAGAATGTGACAGATTATCGCACCATGTCCAAGTGGTTGCTAATAGAGAACAGCCACGAGGCAGCAGCAGCAGGGGAAGAATACTCCCTCCTGCCAATCAGGCTCATCGTAACGGTACCTTCTTCTTCAGAAGACGGGAGACGCGTGCGTTGGGATGCAACAAAAGCGAATGAAACTAATTAAACTGTCTCAGCAGGTCTGTTCTTGAAAAAACCATAGGGATCTCTAAAAAAAGAGCGTGGTGTTAAAAAACTCATTAATGTCTCTAAACTAACGCAGGATGGACACACAATCGGAACAGATTGTCTCAATCGAATGGGAACACAGTCCGAACAGATTGTCACAATCGGAACACAATCGGATGGAAACACAATCGGAGCAGATTGTCCTCGCTGCTCGCTGCCCGACGTTCCGTAATAATGAAAAGGATACATATTTTTATCGTGCCACGAGAGAATTTACCCTTTTTTCAGGCACTTTAAAGGTATAGTTGTCAGCATCATGTGGCGGTAAACCCCTTAGAGCTCGTCTCTACAAGGTTTGAGCATGCACTAAGCCCGTCTGACCTCGGACACAGAAAGAATCTCGACGACACGAGACCACAATTTAACGAACGGGCGTAACTAAACAAGGGCCCGGTCTTTCGACGCATGGACGATACTCAATTTGCTGAGGCTGCCGATGCTTGATCCAGAACGAAGCTGCTGCTGCTGCTTCTGCTGCTAGATGCGGCGTCGCAGGTTCTCGTTCCATTACAGCACGCGTTCGATACGGCACCCATTGACTACCATGTCTGTCGTGCGTTCTCGCAAGAAGTTACAGCCCTCAAGTGCACTGAAATGTTTGGATGTGGTGCAGATCCTGACTCCGATCGGTACTGGCCTTCGTGGAAATGGGCCACTTACATTGCTACTTGCGCACGATCGTGCTGCCGGATGTGGATCGCACGATCATGCTGCCGGATGTGGATCGCACGATCATGCTGCCGGATGTGGATCGCACGATCATGCTGCCGGATGTGGATCGCACGATCATGCTGCCGGATGTGGATCGCACGATCATGCTGCCGGATGTGGATCGCACGATCATGCTGCCGGCAGGGAACGATTCAGCGTTTTCTTCCGAATCCTCTCGTCGATCGACAAAATCGCAGGAGCCAGTGCCGTTGCAATTTTCGTACAGTCGCGCGTCTACGAATCGAAGGGAACCGTTCGCTTCGCTCGGTTTGCCTCCGACTTCCGTTTTGATCGGTGCGCCAGACAAGTCGCAGCCTAAGAGCCGGTCGTGCAAACCGCGCTTCTCGAAACAGCTCGGAGCACCGTTTACGTTATCCGCACATCCGGCCACCGCTGCTGCACGAATGGGCTACTCAAAAATCTCTTCTCATCCCAACCCTCCAAGCCAGCTCTCCTCCTCAACCAGGTGCTCCACCCCCTCATCCGTCACATCCGGATCCTCCCGATGGCTCGGCTCGGTCTTACTCGGTCCTTGACCTTCGGTGAACCGAGATTTTTCGGTCCAGCCGACTCGGAGCTGACCGCGGTTTATGCGGCACGCTTGGGTAGAGCAGCGGCGAGGGGCCAACTTTTATCAGGCCGCCGTGTTTGATGAAGATGGTAACCTTGACGACGATCGCCGGAGGCCGACGCTTCGCCAAAGCGGCAGCCGATTATCACCTGCCTCGACGTCAACACCAAGCGTTTATAACTCGTGAGCCGGCGCTTAACCTCGGCAGGCAGTGCGATATTATTTTAATCGCGCCAGTGCGTAACCGCACCCCATGCGCTTGAAAGCACTGCAGATCTTGGCGCCGTTTGCACCGACCATGTAATCGCGCGTTGCTCAGCGGAGCGGAAACGCTAGACAGCATTACAGTCTCAGACGCTCCGGAAGTGAGTGCAATAAATTCGTCTGACAGGACACTGCCTTAAAGACGCAATCGCCCTGTCTGCTGCTCGGCGTTGTGCTTGCAGCGAGCGCACATCTGCTCGCTTTGCACTCTGAACCCACGAACTAAACATGAAATGGCTCGACTGGACGCATCGAAGTTCAAAATAACGTGATTCTGACCCTGACTGCACCGCCAAGCCTACCCGCTCTCGGTGGCGGCACTTCGTCCGCCACTACTGAGCCGCGGACCAGAATCGGGGCGCGCATCCAGGCATCGCAGCCGGTTCATCGCTCTCCGCTTGAGTAAATGCGTCGCGTTTCGACTGCGGACGTTTCGGACGTAATCGATGGCGCCATGCAACGCAGCCTGCTAGTCTTCGGTGGCGAGGTGCAGCTAGCGGAAGGAAGGATCTCTTCCGGTGAGCGAGCTCAACCGGTGAGTTACGAAGCGCACTCATATATACTCATATATATATATATATATATATATATATATACGATAGCGACCCATTTCTCTTAGGGTAATATACGAGTGACCTATTATTGTTTACTTTATTACAGAAAATGAAATATCAGCTTCCGAAAAAAATGATAATTTAAAAGTCGCTTACGATCTCAAGCATTGTCATAACCTGAAAATTTTAGCACGCCAACGGTTCGCTGCCCTTCCTGTAATTAAGGCCGTCCTCGGCCAAGCTGATAAAAGAAGCTTAACGTAGCCATCGTTATGTAAGTTTCAACGTTCGGCTCCGCCCAATAGCTCACGCTCAAAGGTACATAACAACTAAACTGAGTAGCGACGATCTAATGTTTCTGATGCCAAATGCATCGAAAGTGCTGTAGTGGCTCCAGAACTTGAACCCATCGCCAAAAAAACAGTGCGTTTAACGGTGCTGGCGCTTGCACAAGCGTAGCTGGTGAGGGTGCCCAACCCACCGCACGAGAATGGACTCGTTATCTTTAGGTCTGACGACGGGCCTACGCTGCTTCCTCATCGTTTTGCGCTCCGTCGGCGGCGGCGGCGTACCTGTGACGTACTGGTTGTGCGTCTACGAGTCAGCGGCCTCGATGCGAAGGTCGTACGTCACCGATTTTGCAGCCCGTCGGCAACGACTGGCGCCGCCGTTATGAGAGCTGCGTCGTCTAACGTGTGACCCCACCCGTGAGAGGCTACCGGATTCTCAAGCGCGGACAAAGAGGACGGTCTTAAAGAGCAGAGGCGAGAAGGTAAGATAACAGAGGAGAGAAATGGAAAATGAGAAACGGAGAGAAGGATTGAGGTGAAGGCAAGAGCGGACGAGGAGCACTGGAAGTAACAGGAAGTGCTGGACAAGTGCTGGACGGTCCGGTACCGCTGTACGGGAGGAAACCGTCTGATACGGAAAGGGACGGGTCCGGCGCTGGACGGAACGAGACAGTAAGCGATAGGACAGAAGAGGACAGACAGAGCAAGAGAGAGAGAGACAGAGAGACAGAGACAGAGAGACAGAGAGACAGAGAGACAGAGAGAGACAGAGAGAGACAGAGAGAGAGAGAGAGAGAGAGACAGGGAGAGACAGGGAGAGACAGGGAGAGGAAGAAGCAGGAGAGGAGAGCAAGAGAGAGAGAGAGAGAGAGAGAGAGAGAGAGAGAGAATGACGCAGGAGAGGAGAGCAAGAGAGAGAGAGAGAGAGGAAGACGCAGGAGAGGAGAGCAAGAGAGAGCAGGGAGAGAGAGAGAGGAAGACGCAGGAGAGGAGAGCAAGAGAGAACAGGGAGAAGAGAGAGCAGGGAGGTGAGAAGCGGACAGGAGAGAAGAGCCGACGAGGGGAAGATGGCGGGAGGAGAGGAGAGAAGCGGAGCGAGACTGAGCGGCGCACAGCGAGGAGAGGAGAAGGAAATACGTGAGAGGAGAAAGTAGGTAGGGGGAGGAGAAAAAAGAGAGCAAGCACGTGATCCTGTCCTGATGGTGCCAAGTGTCCATGTGTCGGCGCGCAGAGAACTCACTAGGACAGATGGCAGTTTTGCCTGGAAGCCAATCCGCTGAGTCAACGACGAATTTGCATGAACGGGGTCGGTAGCAGCTGCTGAGATAGCTTAGGCAGCCATTACCGGCTTATCTGATAGCAGCGGCGGCGGCGTAGCCAGTGTGACAGAGCCTCTACCTCTCTCTCTCTCTCTCTCTCTCTCTCTCTCTCTCTCTCTCTCTCTCTCTCTCTCTCTCTCTCTCTCTCTCTCTCTCTCTGTCTGTCTGTCTCTCTCTGTCTCTCTGTCTCTGTCTCTGTCTCTGTCTCTGTCTCTCTCTCTCTCTCTCTCTCTCTCTCTCTCTCTCTCTCTCTCTCTCTCTCTCTCTCTCTCTCTCTCTCTCTCTCTCTCTCTCTCTCTCTCTCTCTCTCTCTCTATCACTCTCTCTCTCTAGCGCGCGCTTACGAGCGAGCAGAGCTAGCTTTAATGGCTCGCCGAGCGTGGGATACGGAGCGCGTTTAACAGTTAACCGTTGCGCAGCGATTCAGTCAACCGCGACGGTACGAGCTTACGGTTGTTTACTGCTACGAGGGAGTATTCTAGTCCAGCGCATTCACCTTCGGCTCTTGTACTTTTTCTCCTTCTTCCGGCGTTCTTCGGCGTTGCTGCGTCGAATTTGCCGCATTCGCAGTAGACGCCGGTCGTGGTGCTCGTGGCTCCGAAGGCAGCGAATGCCGTACGCCGCCACGAAAACGAGGAACGACGCGCGAGTGACGTCACGAGAGTTTTTGCACTCCAGCCGACCGACACGCTCGTCGCACGCCCTGCTCTGCGTCTGCTGAGCGGCGACGTCTGAGAGAGCTCGCCACTTCCCGCTGCTTTGGGTTCACGTGTAACGGCTAGAGGCGACAAGCTCTTGAAATTGACTTCCGACATCGAGTGCCTACCCATTCTCGAGACGACCGACGACTTCGCAGAAGACTGTTAAGTATCGAAGCGCAAAGCTAGATTCGTTACTTTAATGCGAGTGCAGCGAGCAGACGATTAGCTTCAGCTACTCGTCGACACTTGCGACGCAAGTATGGACGCCAGTCACCAATCATCGCAGAAGAAGAAGAGTCGCCGTCGTTGGGCTACCGTGCTCGCTATCCCAGAGAGCTCTCTATCCTAGAGAGCTCTCAATCCGGCTGTGTTTATTCGGCAGATTCTTATTCTGTCAGCTTCCTTGTAAGAGGCTGCATTAAAGCTCAAATTCAGCGACGTAGCGGCTGCGTTGGCGGCGTTCCTATGCTTTCGAGACACGTAGTCTTTTTTCTGACTAGGCCAGCCGCCCACGAAGAACCTGAATAGGTCAGCTGCTGATTAAGCTTAACGCATTCAGATCGACGTTTGAATTATACTTTTAGTCTTCTCGAGCTTTGTCGTCTGACGGCTTCTACATCGCCCGCTGTCTAAATTGTAGCCTGACTTGTAATGGCCGACTCGGACTCAGCGCAAGCAAACTTTTAGCTTTTTCAGTTATGTAAACATTAATTCGTCAGCTATGTAAGTTCTTTGGAAGCAGCACATTCCAAGGCGTCTAATCACTGATGCGTTCTAATCACTCTCGCTCTAGTCGCTGTCCTGTGTGCTGCTCTGACAGCTCTTACTCGAAGGGGCAGCTCACTGGTGACAGCTAATTAGCACGATCAGCCGCTATGTGCTATGCTCTCCCATAGCCAAGATTGAACGTCGAATTGCAAGAGCTTCACAGGACTATTCAATTAAAATGGCCACTAAAAGAGTAGCTACTGCCTACCACCTGCCTGCGTTCTCTGTAATACGACCCTCTGTTTTGCTACGAGTGGGCCCGTGGACTCACTTTAAATAAATAAATAATAAATCCTAGCTGATTAAACAGCCTCCTTTTGTATAGCGACAGAAGAGCCTTTACGGCTATCACCACCGCTTGCAGTGGCGATAAAGAATCACCCGCCGCAGGAATCGAACCCACGACCTCGGGACCAAGGTCGTGAAAGCAACCGCCTTACCTGGTGTGCCATCACGGCTCACTTTGTGAAAGTCATAGTAGAAATACAATACTGTACAGAAATTCACACGTCTATTAATTCTTAGTACATTCCGTTTCCGAGAGAGTGAGAGAGAGAATAAGAGAGAGAGAGAGAGAGAGAGAGAGAGAGAGAGAGAGAGAGAGAGAGAGAGAGAGAGAGAGAGAGAGAGAGAGAGAGAGAGAGAGAGAGAGAGAGAGAGAGAGAGAGAGAGAGAGAGAGAGAGAGAGAGAGAGAGAGAGAGACAGAGAGACAGAGAGACAGAGAGAGAGAGAGACAGAGACAGAGAGAGAGAGAGACAGAGAGAGAGAGAGAGAGAGAGACAGAGACAGAGAGAGAGAGACAGAGACAGAGAGAGACAGAGAGACAGAGACAGAGACAGAGACAGAGACAGAGACAGAGACAGAGACAGAGACAGAGACAGAGACAGAGACAGAGACAGAGACAGAGACAGAGACAGAGACAGAGACAGAGACAGAGACAGAGACAGAGACAGAGACAGGGACAGAGACAGAGACAGAGACAGAGACAGAGACAGAGACAGAGACAGAGACAGAGACAGAGACAGAGACAGAGACAGAGACAGAGACAGAGACAGAGACAGAGAGAGAGACAGAGACAGAGACAGAGACAGAGACAGAGACACAGAGAGAGAGAGAGACAGAGACAGAGACAGAGAGACAGACAGAGACAGACAGAGACACACAGAGAGAGAGAGAGAGAAACAGAAACAGACAGAGACAGAAAAAGACAGACAGAGACAGACAGAGACAGACAGAGACAGACAGAGACAGACAGAGACAGACAGAGACAGACAGAGACAGACAGAGACAGACAAAGACAGACAGAGACAGACAGAGACAGACAGAGAAAGAGAGAGACAGACAGAGACAGACAGAGACAGACAGAGACAGACAGAGACAGACAGAGACAGACAGAGACAGACAGAGACAGACAGAGACAGACAGAGACAGACAAAGACAGACAGAGACAGACAGAGACAGACAGAGAAAGAGAGAGACAGACAGAGACTGACAGAGAAAGAGAGAGAGAGAGAGAGAGAGAGAGAGAGAGAGAGAGAGAGAGAGGGGTACGTCAAACAAAGGTATCAGAGAAAAAGTTATAAAAAATATATTTCATTCATACAGTGCCCACGAAAACGGTATCTATATGCAGGCGCTTGACATTTATGCGACGGGGCACTGTCACGTACAGCGCTCCTGGGTCCTCGCATGCGAGTGCATAACCCTCGCCCGCCCGCCCGCCCGCCCGCCCGCCCGCCAAATCAGGGCAAGCAATGCATGTTGGACATCCTTTGCAGTGCGCATTGTGCTCTGCACTAATCAGCTCCATTGCGTTTCACCTTTTTTCTTCGTATGTTTACGCGTGACCGAAGATTGGCCCGCTCGCATTAAAGCCACCCGAGGATAAGCCGATGCCAGCGTCAGCGATTCAGCTCATCCTAAAGAGGCTTAAGCAGCACCGAGGAGGAGTATCGCTCCTATCCGACTCTTTCTTATCCACCTTGCCGCGACAGTCGCTGACGTGAGCTGCGCTACTTTCTTTCGGCTTTAAGAAGTCGAGTATCGAGCCTAATTCATTTCAGTGGCTTTAGCGTGGGATGTAGCTTGGGCAATGACGGGAGAACAGTTCGCGAACCGTGCCACCTACTGATCAGCTGCTGATGAATTGCAATCGTTGAGCGATCCGTGCGAGTCGCTCGCTGTCTCCGCTGCTAAGAAACGGTCTGCACCTGCTCCCGAAGCTTGAGCTCGGCCTCGTTCTCGCCACGCTTCACAATGGACAGCACTTAGGCACTTACAATCAAGCGCCTACGTTGAAACTGCGTTGCCAGCTAATCCAGCCAGATCACGTCTGATAATAATTAATCGCGATTATGCGATTGTGCGATAATCCATGGATGAGTCCTTATACAAAGCAGCCATGAAATAGGCACGAGCTGGGATTCCAGACTCTGGGCGTTTGCTTTAAAGCCGGTTTGAGCTTTAGGCAACAGAGCCGTCAATGTACGTCACGATCGCTGTTGAATGCCCATTGACGCTCCTAAACGTCCGCTGCTGTAAAATAGAATTTTATATTATGGATACGGACTTGGTACGAGCTCATATACAAGCTCTCGTCATTGCTATCGTGTTTCTGCTACTGTCAGCATTGCCTGGCGTGCATTGGTGCAACGCCTACAAGTGCCTAGCGTTGATACAAGGTTCTGGCGTCGCCAGTAGTCGTCAGGGCGGCTGAGACTAGCACCGTTACGAGCGCTGGGTTTGCAGCCTAGATCGGACCAGACGTGGAAGCCGTACATCACGTCTGTAACAGCCTAGTGCAGGGCTGGGCAAACGTTTTGACTCGCGGGCCACAGTAGTTTCTAAAATTTGACAGAGGAGCCGGGCCAGAATAAGAGAATGTTTTGTTTTTGTGGGCTAATATAAATTAAGTTTAAAAACCATTACATGTAAAGATTCGGCCTTTAGCAGGCATCAAAACACCATTGTGCTCAGTTTATTGTAAACGTTGTTTTAAAAATTTATTAATTTAATAACGTAGTAATAAACTCCCATTCAGTTTCAGTGGAAACAGTGTTGTTGGTCTCTTTTTTTGCAAGTGCATAAATGTCTGGCGTTGTATTTATTGTGGCAATTCTCAAGATAGATCCACGGTGTTGGTTAGTTAACTTGGATCTGTGACGGGCTTTGTTGATGTTCATGACGCTGGATGTCTGTTCACGCACATAGGTTGAGCCAAACAACGTCAGCATCTTCTGTGCCATCATCCTCCGGAGGTTTGAAAACGGGGCTTCGTTAAGTGATGCATAAAAGTCGTTCAATTTAAGAGAGTTGAACTCCTCCTTCAATACAGAATCAGACTGAAGATCTATCAGTTCTAACTGCAGCTCCTGTGGTGCTGTTTCAGGGTCTTGTGACAGGGGACAGGACACTAGCTGAAGTGACTTTTCAATTTTTTCAAAGTCACAGAAACGACGGCAGAATTCTCGTGCATGTCGTCCTGTGATTTGCTGCATTTCTGCGCGTTTCGGGTCGCCTCTTTCTGCATGGCTTGTGTGAGAAAATGAGTGAAAGATTTGTTTGAAATTTGTCTGGAGAAAAGAGTCAGCTTGGATTTGAAGGCCACAACATGTGTGTACATGTCATGCACAAATTTATCTTTCCCCTGCAGCTTGGTGTTCAGCTCATTCGTGTGCGAAAGTATGTCTGCAGCAAACGCAAAGCCACAAAGCCAGTTCTTGTCACTTAGCTCGGGAAATTCGTCGGATCTCCCCGTTAACTCCAAAAATGTCGTGATCTCCTCTTTCAGCTCCCACGCTCTTTGAAAGACTTTGCCCACACTTAGCCAGCGCACACGAGAGCGGTAAAGTAATTCCTGTTGATCTGCATCGGTTTCTTCCAGGAACGCAATAAACTGACGATGCTGAAGTCCCCTTGCTCGTATAAAGTTAACAAGTTTTACGACTGGATTCACGACATGATCTAGAGCAATATAGACTTACACAGAACTTCCTGATGAATGATGCAGTGAAGTAAAATAACATTCTGATCAGAATATTCTTCTTTTACTTTTTCCTGCAGTCTTTTTAGCACCACAACGTTTTTCCCTGTTAAATTTGGCGATCCATGCGTGGTGACATTGGCAAGTTTACTTGTTTCAATGTTTTCGGGGTGCGCCATCTGCTGGGTAAAGATGGGAATTACAGCTAGGTAAAATGATTGAGGCGTCTTTATAATAAAATTTAATTTAATAATATAACGTGGACGAGTTCGGCGGGCCGGATTGAAAAGCACAGTGGGCCGTATATGGCCCACGGGTGGTAGTTTGCCCATGTCCGGCCCGTGTTTGCCTCAAAAAGAGTTAAAGGCGTTGCGAAGAAATCGCAGGTCGCACTATGACTAGCAACACACGTGTCACAAGAAGGTATTTCTTTGTCGATACGACTCAGATACGACTCATCTGATAACCCTAGACAGTAGTTTCTTGGTGTGGAGCTTAACATTCACCTTGAGGACTTGAATCAAAATTCGCTTCAAGAGGTGTCGCATGGCTATTGATTTATTTTCAATGTTCACACAGCTGAATTTTCTGACTTGCTGAGTACATTCTCACACGGATGTCAACTTACTGAAAGCAATTCGGGGGCTGGGTACCTGAGATCTAACGTAGGTAATTTTCTTATTTAAATTATGAGACGAACCATCAGCCGAATGTTTCTGGCTGTGGCAGGACGTTTTCGGTGTTGGCCGAATGTTTCCGGTGTTGGCCGGATATTCCCGTGTTGGCCGGATGTTTCCGGTGGTATGGCCGCATTTGGTTCACCGAGCGCAGCTCGCGTTTTCCGACCGCTACGAGATTCTCTATCACCGACTGACTAACATGCTTTGTTTCCAGAATATTCAGCGAATGCAGAAAGATATATATATATATATATATATATATATCTCAGTGAATATATATATATATTCACTGAGACACATATATATATTCACTAACGTATATATATCTTAGTGCTCTACACAGTTGAAAGAAAGGTATATATATATATATATATCTCAGTGAATATATATATATATATATATATATTCACTGAGATACATATATATATTCACTAACGTATATATATCTTAGTGCTCTACGCAGTTGAAAGAAAGGTATATATATATATATATATCTGTGTATAGTAGAAAGATATATATATATATCTCTTAGCGCTCTACATTATTGCACTTGTATTACTTCTACGTCACACCATCCACGCTGGTACTGCAGTAAAGCAAAGGTTAGCTAGTTCAACAGCTAACTTACAGTATATCTCTACTAATTAAAGCGAGGACGTCCGTCACGCCGCAGGATTTCGCACTTGCGTCACGTGCCACGATGGCGCGCTTCCGTCAAGCGGATAGATGGCGCAGCTCTGTCTTCCGTTACGGAACTACTATGACTCAGCGAAGCGAGTCCGCAGGCAGTAAGCTGCTCGTAGTAGCAGACGAGTCTTAATTGTCAGTTATTATTGCCTCGCTTGCACTAAAGGGTGCTAAAGAGCTGCCTGCAGCTTGACTCGACTTCAACGAGCAATGGGCCCCGAGAAGTTGTTTCCCCTTGGACCACCAGTCTCCGCAAAAAATACGCCTACTTTGTGAAGTGCTCACAATAGGAAGCAATCGCAATATTTCGAAAAACCAGTCAGCTGTCAAAAGGAGGAAAGCGACGTTAAGAGGCAACAATGGGTCTTAAACAAGACTTATTGAAATAAGTGCACATAAAATATAAAGCAGGTATTTTTTAATTGTATATCTAAACAATGTACATACCCCTGCCTGTAATATATCCCGTATGCCATTACGCAGTACTCAGTATCCGAGTTTTCGCGGGTCTACTGCCACGGAATATCGCGATTCGACTGATGGCAATGACGTCTACACACCGCATACGATGCTGATGAAATTCACCGAGGTTCCAAAGTAACGAGTCATTCAAATCCCCAGAAGTCCCTGCTGTTGATTTTTCTAGTTTAATATTCTCGCACCTCATTCATTAGTCTATCTTATGTGGAAAAGCCTTCACCGCTTAGAGCCGACCGACGAGGAAGCGATCGCAACTCTCTCACCATCCGCCGACCCGGTAGCTTGACCCCTGAGATCTTGGAAGCCCCGTAGCTGGGGGGGGGAGGTGAGCCAATGGGCTTGCAGAGAGTTCAAGGAGATGCCGCGCTCTTGTCAATCTTGGAGGGGCGCTGTGCCACAAGCCTGTTGCCCTTGCTACGGGCATAATTTTGAAAACGCAAAGACTACTTACGAAGGCCACGAGCTTCACGCGCACGCGGTTTTTTCTCGCACTCAAAGCATTTTCGCATTGAGCATTTGTCAAGGGACCGTTGCACAGTTTTCCACCCATGCCAGCTGCAGCGATTGCTGCCGCGGTCGGCGCCGATCGCTTCAGATCGATGCGATCTGATCTGATCTGATGCCGACTGCGGCGGTCGGCGGCGTCGCAGTGAGCGGATCTTGCTCCAGCCGCTAGATAAAAAAATATCATGCCGGCCTTCATGGACATTCTGACTCTGGCACTGAAGCCGCTGCCCGCGGCGGCGGCTGCAATTGCGCAATGGCGCCGCAACCAGGGCGAGCGCAGCTGGTCGGCTTGTGGATGGGATATATACCATATACGGCCGCGGGAAGGAAACTGGCGCTCAAAACCCTTTAAACCTGCAGCGGCTCGTTCATTGCTAACTTTCGCGTGCTTTTTGTCAAGTGATTACAGGTCTGCTTGCTTGCGTCGCTGTCGACGCAGCAACTTTGGGTGCCGCATCTACAGTCGTTCGCGGCGAGGGTTGCAGCTCTTACAGCGGCACCAGCCGCTCGGCAAAACGTCGCGTCGACCCCGACGCGGCCAGGGTTTCCAGGCTGCCATGCACTAAGCGCGATTGATAGGTTTCACTTCTGCGGTCAATGTGGGGATGAGATTCGCATTTGCTGATCAGTTCTTCCGTTCTTCGGTCGCGTACGTAGTTCGCGCGCTCCGACGGCTCAGCGTCTAACCTCTGCTTCTGACCTCAGAGAACGCACATTCTCGCCTCCCAGCTCCAGGCGAGGCGAGAACCGTCGGTAGCGAAATACAGTGGCGAACCAGCCGCTACGCGCAGCTCGGTAGCCTCCACCTCAGTGAACGGTCACCGGTCCAAAAGTCAACACGTCAGTCCTTTGCTGCCTGTAACGAGGCTGCTTGCTAGCTAGCTTATGAAAAACTGGCCAATCCCAGTCGGCCTTTCAAAGCCGGCCATAGATCGTGCATCCGCCAGCAGAATCTGTTATTTCCGACGCTTGCTTGCGTGCTGTGCTCCATCGAGACGGAGCGAGACACAATCTCAGCATTCACATTCGCCATGCTCTGCGTCTTCGACCTGACGATACAGGGGAATCGCTCGGGCAATGGGGGAGAGCGTCCAGCCAAGGCCGAAGGTCATGCGCTTGCGCTCGCATTGGCTGTCCTTTCGATATCGCGCCCCTTCCGCCTGCCGCTGTCTGCTACTGTCCAGCTCTGATGAGCCCCATCGTGGCTGCAGCTTAGGCTTAATGGCTAAACGCACGTGGTAGGCTTTGCTTAAGCTCTGACGTGCTGCGACAGCGAAATACCAACATTATTAATATGTCATTAGCCTCAGGTCATGTCCCAGCACCTTTCAAAAAAGCTGTAGTCAGGCCACTTGTCAAGAAAGCGAAACTAGACCAAGAGAACTTGAGCAACTACCGCCCAGTCTCCCTTCTACCATTCCTATCAAAAACACTGGAACGGGTAGTGGCGGACCAGTTGAACTCATATATCGAAACTTCAAACCTTGCTAATAAGTTCCAGTCTGGCTTTAGAGCTAATCACTCCACAGAGTCAGCATTGCTTTGGGTATACAACGACCTACTTAGGAATGCAGACATGGGTAGAGTGTCTCTTCTTGTTTTGCTAAAGCTTTCGGTAGCTTTTGATACTATCGATCACAAATTTCTTCTAGAGCGCCTCTCATCTCGCCTGGGCATCACTGGCACTGCTCTGCAGTGGTTCAGGTCCTATCTCAGTGGGAGACTCCAGAGTATTGATGTGAATGGACACAGATCATCTGAGGTACCTCTGAAATATCGGGTACCTCAGGGCTCCGTGCTATATTAGGTTCTTTTCACGGTTTATACTCTCCCTCTTGTGATGTGATTTCCAAGCACAATCTAGGCTTTCACTTCTATGCAGATGACACTCAGCTGTACCTTAGCTTTGATCCCTCCCAGCCTTCGAGCACCTCAAATTCTCTCAACTCACTTGCTGCATGTAGTGATGACATTCGCACATGGATGGCAGCAAATTTTCTAAAACTAAACGATGATAAAACTAACTTACTAGTTAAGGGCAAACCCAGTGTGATCCAGAGATTGGAAAGGCTGACGCTCAAAATTGGCTCTGCCAGCATATCTCCAGTTGAATCAGCTCGAAATCTAGGTATCATGTTCCAAAGTGACCTCTCGTTAGACGACCACATCAGCTCCACAGTCAAGTCTGTTTACTTTCAGCTGCATAACATTGCTAAAATTCGGGCTCGTTTAGATAAGGATACCACGTCTAAGTTGGTCCATGCATTTGTGACATCCCATCTCGACTTCTGTAACTCACTGCTTGCTGGCCTACCGGCACGTGCAATCAGGCGATTACAGCTGATGCAAAACTCCGCAGCGAGGCTTGTCAGTCGTGAGCATCGTAGTTGCCACATCGCACCACTTTCACCGACCTGCACTGGCTCCCAGTCAAGCAGCGCATAGACTACACGGTTCTGTCGCTCACTTTTAGGTCACTTCATTCTTTGGCTCCAGCCTATCTCTCAGATCTACTCCCCCACCACGCCAAGCATTGTACCACCCGCTTTTCGGAATCCAGCAGTCTACCAATACCTCGTACAAACCTCAAATCCTTCGGAGACCGTACATTTAGTTCGTATGCTCCCAAAGCCCGGAACTCCCTTCCGACTTGCTTCAGAACATCCCCTGACTTGACCACATTTAAAAAGAACTTAAAAACACACCTATTTAGGACAGCATTTAGTGGGTCCCTGTGATTCGTCCTTGATGTGCTTATGCGTGCTGACACTGTGCATGTTGCCGCTAACCACATTTGCAAGCTGACCCTGTGCATGTCACCCCTAACCAAGTTATTCAATTTGTTTGTTTATCAAGCATGATATTACTCACCATTCAATTGCATTTCCATTTGCAGTTAATGTAAAACGCATAGAAAGAGATTGAGTTCTCTGAGGGCGCTTTATCAAGTGCATTATTATTATTATTATTAAGCCGGAGGTGGATTTAACCTGGACTAAGCAGGACTCGCGCATTGCCTTTGCCTGTATGTATGTCTGTCTTTGTCTGTCTGTCTCTCTCTCTCTCCCTCTCCCTCTGCCTCTCTCTGCCTCTCTCTGCCTCTCTCTCTCTCTCTCTCTCTCTCTCTCTCTCTCTCTCTCTCTCTCTCTCTCTCTCTCTCTCTCTCTCTCTCTCTCTCTCTCTCTCTCTCTCTCTCTCTCTCTCTCTCTCTCTCTCTCTCTGTCATTCTCTCTCTCTCTCTCTGCCTCTCTCTCTCTCTCAATCTCTCTCTCTCTCTCTCTCTCTCACTCTCTCTCGGAGTCCTTTTAGTTAGGGCGTTTAAACGACAGATTCGACGGCTGGCTTAGCCCTGCCCGCAGCTCGCGCTCTAATTCGGAAGGCTGACGTGAAACAGGGTTTCTCCGGAAAGACGCCAAGCCATCACCCGCATAAGTAGAGTTCGCCAATGCAGTCATCATTGTACTGTAGTATGAGGAGAATATAAATAAAAATAAGGTAAGCATTTTAACAAAGCTCTTTCGGGAAAGTGAGCAGTACTAAGTTATGTGCGCCGTTACGGGCGTGCGGGTTAGTAATGTCAAGTAACGTGCGTCGTTACGGGTTTTGTTGGTGGATTTGACAAACAGGCCCGCGGTGTCTTCTACGTAGAGAAGTGTTAAAAAAAGCCTTACAAGCCTTGGCTACAGCGCATGAGCATCCCATGAGGTCAAGGACTTTTAGCTCTGAAAATCTAAATATAACTCGAGTCTACAAGCGGTAGCCATTTTGATTTTGGCCATGGAGGTGTGTGAGGCGAGCCCCGGGGTTTAATTGGTTCGCTGGTCCGACGAGGAGCCGAAAAGTAGAACCAGATCTCCTTCGTCAGAGGGTCAGCAGACTTGGCTCCTCCTCCCGAAATATAGTGACGCATGATGACGCAGTGGCCCAAATCTGCGGGAAGTCGTTCCAAAATCTGTGCAGAAGTCTGCCGTGTAAACGTAGCGTAAGGTGCATCGCGCGATGACGGCCGGCGACGCTCCGATGGGCCTCCATTAAATCCTTCCCTCTGCTCATGCCCTCCTGGACTCACGTTGCCCACCTTTGGTGCGCCTCAGCACTGAAGCCCCTTTGCGGTCCCCTCGCCCAGGCAATTCTCCGCAGCGTCTCACCAGTTGGCTGCTCATTGGTGGTCGGGTCAGCGGAAGTCGCACGCGGGCCATCCGGTAAGCTGAACAGCGAGATCGAAGTGCAGTTACGGCAGTGCCGACTCGGCGCGGCTCCGGCGAAACGGCCAACCTTGGTATTAACGTTGCATTTCCTATTTGAGACGAGTTTCACTTCGTTATACGCATCCAAATCAAGTCGTGGCCGTGGCCGTGGCCATAGCACCACGTGCGCCGTCTGCGGCGCGTGCCGGCAGACTAAGCGCCACGCGGCCGCCAGCTCTTGCCGGCAAAACTCCGCGGCGGCGGCGGTAACCATGGTATTAGTGCCCAATTTTTTCTATTGAGAAGAATTTACGTTTCTTCCTATTAATCACCGCTAGAAATTATTCCGCCGCTGAGGGAGTACCTAGGTCAAGCCTGACGAGAACCCGTGGCGATTGCCGAGACTGCTGCAAGCTGTAGTGTGCGCCGCTGCTGCGTGTGCCACAGCAGCGAGTGGCTATTGTGCACTGCCTTGTCTGCTAAGCCGGCCTTGCTGGAAACCAATATTCCCAGGTTTTTCTAATAATGCCTATCTGAATATAAATGCATAGAGCTGGAATTGATGACTTTCGCCTTCCTAAAAAAAACACACACACAGAGCCGGCAGAAGAAAGTGCCCACAGAGAATCTGCCTCCTGACGCAGGAGACCGATGCTGGCTGTATATGGTGCTCTAGTTTGACCCAGAGGCAATGTACTCGCCTTTGATGACCAGTATTGCGGGCTCGAGCCTTGCAGGGCGTAAGCAAGGCGCTGGCTAGAGACTAGGTGCGCTTTTGGCGCCACACGAATGACACGCATTGTACCGCTATCCGCTGCAAACCAAGACACCCGAGTCCCCGGTGTGACTAACTGCAGTACTGCCCACGTCGGCCAGGCCAGTAGCCGCTTCGAGCACGCCACTCCGCAAGAGCCGTTCGAATGCGTGCATAGGAACGGTACTGTAGAGTGCAGGCCGCATTTTCATCTGCCGCCGGGATGTCGAAGCTCTCTCTCTCTCGGTGTGGAAAGGGGTGCCCAAATATTATCTTCATTATTTGCTGAATGATCATTTAAGAGCCTCTGAAGAATCCTCTTCAAAACAATTTAGAATATTGTTACAGCGTCCTGGCGCTACCTGCACCTGCTGCTGCTCTTAGCAAATGCTTGACTTCAAGCTGCACACATTCACTCCGAAAGCCGATGCGACCAAAGATAGCGATCTTGGATCTACCAACGCGAGCAGCTCGCTGGCTGTGGGCTCGCTTCGCTGAGTCAAAGTAGAAATAAAACGCTGTACATAAATACATTTACGCGCCTATTACATGTCACTCCCAGGAGTACTGGTCACGGAATACGACAGTGCGCCATCTTGCCGTGCGACGGACGGACGGATTTTCTCGCTTTAGTTAGTAGAGATACCCTCGAATGCTCACCTGTAATGAGTACCGACGACCCGAGGGCGCTTAATGCTACGAGCTACCACCGTCGCTAATTATTTACTGAAGTTGTTTGCCGTAAACGGAGTTTACGTCGCGTTGCTAGTCTTTGCAGATCGGGGACTTCGGAGAAGCCGGCGCCTCGAAGCTCAACCAGCGAGTCGTAAAAGCTGCATCGACACGCCTGGGGGGCGGGGCGGGCGGGAGCGGGGGGGGGGAGGGGCGGGCGGGACGGGAGCGGGGCTGGGTGTGTGCTCTGAAGGTCGTGCCGTCTGAGGGTCGCGACTGCTACACCCGTCGAGTGGACGCACCGCGAGGCAGAACGTAAAGAGCAAGAGCAGTGACTGGAGGCAGAGGCAGAGGAGGAGTGAGTGATGAGCCCTAATGAGCGGGCGGAAGGTGGCAGCAGACGAGAGGAGTGGCAGCAGGAGATCCGCCTGCGGAGACGTGCCCGGACTGTTTACTGCAAACTGGTCCAGGGAGCAAAGCCTCATGCTCGAGGAGCGGCAGGATGCGGCACCGAGCAGTCACCGAGCAGAGCCAACACCGCCCAGTGGCCGAGGTCTTGGTCCCCCTCCCCTCAGGGCTGCCGCTAGGGGGCTAGTGCGAGGATTACCTCTTTCGGAGCTCGAGGGTGGCCGCCCCCCCCCCCCCGCGCGAAAGGAGGAGATCGTCGAGCCGGGAATTCGAACGAGAGAAAGCCGAGCTTAGCCGGGAGCGATTAATCACGATCCGGGAGGCTAACCGCACACTGGAGCATGTGCTGATAGGAAATAGTCCGGAACTGAGCGAGTGCGGACATTTGATTGACGAGGGTCTGACGGACAGGTGATGGCTCGCAAGGAGGACCAGACCAGAGCCGGCGAAGCGGCGGGCTCGCTCCCGAGAGCCCGGCTGAGCGCAGCGACGGTGCTCTCGCTCAGCTCAGCTCAGCTCTGCTGGATCGAAGAGCAGCCGATCGACCTGCTCGGGTCATGTGACGCAGCAGCAGTGACGCAGCAGCAGTGACACAGACAGCCAGCGGGCGTTGGGGATGGATGCGGGGCCCCGACTTGGGCAACCGACCGGCGGTCTGTTGCCCGGCACGGAGGAGAGGGTGTGTGTGAGGTAATGCGGCTCGGGAGCCTGCGAGCAGCATTGGGCGAAGGCCCTACGAGGCATCAGACTGCCTAGCAGCCGAGCAGGCTCTCGACCGCCAGAGGCACTGACGACGGCTCTCGGCGGATGACTCGGCCGCCTCGGCAGCACCTAGCCCGAGCCTAGCGCCAGGTCGTCCCGAGGCCTGTCACACTTCCGTCACACTTATACGCCTGTCACACCCACAAAACACAAGAAGGGGCCAACCTCCGAGCTCTGCTTCGCAAACGATTGCAGCCGCGAGTTGTTAAGTCCATCACTATCACTGTTTCATCAATCTAGTCTTGTCTGTCTTATATCCGGTTACGAAATCGCTGGGGGTAGGATGTATAGAGCCCAGCGGATCTAGCCGAACTGCCACCGAGTGGCAGACTTTCGAAAAACAATAAACGATTGATTGATTTTAAATCGCCAGGGAAGTCACATCTGCTGCTTTTGCAATTCGCCGTACTATGACTTAGCTCGATCGTAATCGTACGCTGTTAGCTAGCGATCAAAGACTACGGAATTGCATTGGCACAGTTGAAGCTTAATGACGCAAGTACAGAAGGCAGTGTGCAGAAATTACGTAGCCGAAAAGAAGACACGTGCACAAGTTTACAGTAAGTGAAGATGTAGCATTGAAACACTGAAAGCTAGAATTCAGCTGGCAGCACTGTTCTGTGTCATCAAAATAAATCGGCACTGAATTTTTGCAGCATACTCAGCATTGCCAAACGTGATTTCTCATCCTATTGGTCGTCGGGTTGATATCGATCCCACGCCTCTTTTTGCCACCAGTAGCACAATAGCAAGTTATTAAAGCAGCATGACCCGTAACAGAGCAGCAGTTGGTCACCTCTACGGAGAGTTAGTACGATAGCAGCCTCGATAGAATAAGTTACCATAGTCGCTGGCACCACATCAGCAGTTACCGCCACACACAAAACGATCGCTTATTTCGCTAAATCTCCAGTCGAGATTAAAGTGCTGGACGCTCGCACATCATCAGCAACCAGCTTCATGCTCTCGAGTAAAATAGCATAAACTCCATCATCCCAAGACTACAAGACACTTGATAATAATAATACACTTGTTAGAGCACCCTCAGAGAACTCAATCTCTTTCTAGGCGCTTTACATTTGCTGCAAAGGGAAACGCGATTGAATGGTGAGTAATATCATGCTTGATAAACAGTATGAATAACATAGTTAGGGGTGACATGCACAGGATCAACAAGTGTGGTTAGTGGCAGCATGCAGCAGTGTCATGACGCCTAGGCACATACAGGACGAATCACAGGGACCCAGTAAATGCTATCATAAAATGGTGCGTTTTTAATTTCTTTTTAAATGCGGTCAAGTCAGGGGATGCTCTGACGCAAGTCGGGTGTGAGTTCCGGGCTTTCGGAGCATACGAAATAAATGCACGGTCTCTAAAGTATTTGAGGTTTATAGAGGTACTGACTGTTAACTGATTGCTTTCTTGAATCGAAATGTGGACCTCTTTGACTGCTGTAGATGTATTTCAATGGTCCTCTGAATGATTATGCATCGTGTGAGCCCTGATAAACCATGCCACCAAATTCTCAGTGAACGCACACACGACCGAAGTAAGTTGCGACTTCTCAGCATTCATCTCGCTGACGCTTAGATCGTCGACCTGTTGGAATCTATGACTGTGGCCGATGGCTTCAACTTTTCTAAAACAAATCCCATGATACAAAGGTTCTGCGGGATTTTAACCAAAAAGCTCGCACCGACGGAGTGCACAGCCATGCCGTTTACAGTCTAGATCTCATCTAGACACCTGCTGCTTGCTATTTGCACGCCTTGCTGCTACAACTATAAGAGGCTTGCAGTTGGTACAAAACTCTGACGTCAGACTAGCCTGTCATGAACGTCGCAGCTGCCGCGTTGCACCACTTCTGACCGAGCTTCACTGGTTTCGTATCACGAAGCCAATCGGCTTCAATATTCTGTCTCTTACTTGTATGCCCAATCTCTCTCGGTCGTTCCGGTCAGCCGACCGGAAGCACTTTCTCACCAGGCTTCTCGTACAGCTTGTTCCTTTCTCTCCGTACAGCTTGTTCCTTTCTCTCCGTACAACTTGTTCCTCTTCACGACGCCCAGACGTAGTTACAGTAATGATGCACGAATAGAAAATGCAAGCCTCGCTACAAAGTTTTGCACTCACTGTAAGCGTGCTATTGCACCACTAGAAAGACGTGCAAGTAGTGAGTTGCAGAGGCCAAGTCGAGATATCGCATGCGCTTCATTTAAAGAGAAGCTAAAAAGCCAGCTGCAGGATCCTGGCGCACTGCCCGTGTGCACGTGTCCGTGGTGCACGTGCTGGTGCATCTCCACCAGCTGCTCATCCTGGCGCACTGCCCGTCTGTCCGTGTGAAGTATCCCGTGCGCGTGCTTTTGATGCAGACGCTTTGCATTTAACACCAGCCTAATGGGCATTGGATTCATTTCCAGCATTGTTTAAGCTTCAGTTATCTTATGAACTTACACAAATCTTATATAGATAATATTGTTATTTTATCAAGGCCTAAAATTGAGTTGCTGATACTGAAATATCTGCCTTCCGTAGCATTAAGATTCACGGCACTTTGTTTTCCTTTTGAATGACCGCCAGTGAGCCCGATGGCTAGCTAGAGATCTTCAACTCGAGTGAGTGGTGTCTGCAAGTGCTCGAGAGAGCAAACGAGACGCTAACTACGATGCTTCTCAGGGGTTGACCATTTAGTACGATCGGCAATTTAGAGCATTCTCAGGAGTGTTATCGCTCTGCTGTCTCCACCACCCCTGTGGTTATCGCTCGACTCCTTCCGGCACCCCTGTGGTTATCGCTCGACTCTTTCCGGCACCAACCCTGCGAAGGCTTTTCTTCCCAGCTCTCCCTATCTGCCTCTGTTATCAAGCAATGGTCGTCGATAGCTCTCAAGAGCAGCAAGAGCAGAGCAGCTCAAGAGCAGCTCTCAAGCTCTCAAGAGCAGCTCCCAAGAGACCAAGGTCAGTCTGGCGACCTCATTGGCGGGATCTTCAGCCGAGCTACATCTGTAAGACACCGAAATGTCAATCCCTTGCAGTCAGCGCCGGTTTTAAACGATTTCCGCTACACCGGCTATGCCCTTAACTAAGACGTACGTGCTTAAATCGCCATCTTGCCGGACAGAACATTATAGTACGAAAGGAAATCAATCAAGTCACCGAGCTCACATCTGCGATCTATGACTAAGAGATCCTCAATTGTCTTCGTATTGGGCAGGTGTCTTACAAGTAAGACTCTGTTACTATGGGAGCACCCTGGACAATAGCAGTGAATCTCTCCGCGATCCCCTGGCAGCATGGATTTGCTTTCTACATAAATCTTAAGACTTAACGCCAGCGGCTGTGCCGTAAATGAAGCAATGTGTGAGTTATACCGTTCGAGGTAACGTTATTTCAGTTTTCGAGGTTTTAGCTTATTTGCGAATTCGCCCATTCAAGGTGGCGAAATCAAATCTTTTGTAATTATTGTCGAACCACCGTCTAGCACTATTTAAGTGCTCTCTCGCCTCCCATGCGAAGTGCTTAGTGTTTGCCGTGACATTTGCCGAGCCAAGCATTTCCGAAGCGCTAGTACTTGCAATACGAAGTAACGAGGTCTAAGCCCAAGTGTCACGCAGCTTTAAGACATCTGTAAACTCTTAGCTACCCAACGCTAATCATAAGCGACACAACACCTTAAATAATAATTTAAAAGTGCACTTGCCCTTCTTCAATATGAGTGTCAAGCCTCAAAAATCACATTATTGGCGTATTAACATAGATGCGGAGTTAAGCTTCGTAAAACTTGGATGAATCTCACAGCATATCGTCGGCCAGTGATAAGCCAACATAATTTTTACTTGCGATAAGCCGATCTTGCAAGTGGAATCGCCTATTGTATTGTATTGTTGTGCATTTTGTTGTACTGTAGCATTATCGACTAATCATGAATCCATGTCACAGGAGTATTGAACATTCTCCTCTTTGGCTCGCTGTGGCAGTACCATAAAGCAGCTTTTTTTTAAAGTGGCTTTTTATTGTGTATCATTGAAAATGTACAGCATTTCGAGTCAATGCGTGCATGGTCTTTGTCTGTATCCTAGCAACCACTGTACACACTTGACTGAATTTATAACTTGTCGGAATGAAATGCAACATAAAAGATGTAGAACTAGTAAACGCAATGATATTTGTGCTGATCGGCTGTTTCAATTGAGCCGTTTTAAAACGGATACGTCATCGCTCCATATTCGGCCAGGTTGACTCTGTACTCTAGGATTGCTGTAAGTGCTTTTAGAATCAGATGTCAAGAGAAGATAGGCGGCATAAGAGGCGACAGTAAAAAGGAGCTCGCACGCGAGGTCGCCACCTCGCACAGCGAAGCAGGCTGGACGAGGAGGCGCTTGACGATGCATTAGCCCGAGCAAACGAGGTCGTTTCGAGAGAAGTTTTTATCAAGGCGCAGAGTGAGATCAACCATTGGAGGTCACGAGAACCGTCAGAGGCCCGAGTGCTGCGTTCATCTGCAAGCGCATGCACGGTTGCACTAGCAATGCTGAACTACACGTCACGCCATTTGTCATTAGTCGATGGCCAGCGACGACGACGCTCAGCTGCTAATGTTTACAAGTACTTGCAGATACTCGTCTCGATGGCAGAGAAGCAGAAAGCAGAGACAGAAGCTGTGAACGACGAGGCCGACGACGGGAAGCGGGAAGCTGGAAGCCGGCGCGAGTCCTGACAGCACTGTATGCGAGACCTCTGAGTCGGTTAACCGTGGCAGAGGCCATAGAAGACATGAAAGACCTGGATACGACAGAATAAGAGCCGCAGCCCGCCCGCCCATCGCTGCAGGAAAGGGTGCGAAAACTTGCCCAGCAGGCCACCAACAGCTACGACGAATTCGTTGAATTCGTCGTAGCTGCAAGCTGCAACTTGGGGAAATACGGACCCGTGACGCGGCATGAGGACTGACACTGGCTATTTCCTTCTACTTAACGGCAGCTCTGAAGACACATTTTGACACCATGAAAGCGAGCGGGTTTCAAGCAAGCGACTAAATACTGCATCGAGCTGGTTTGGCCCAGTGGTTAAGGTGCTCGCCCCGATCAAGATCTGGCCGAGGTCGTGGGCTCAAGCCCCGTAGCAAATGTGAAGCACCTTAATAGAGATCGAGTTCTCTTAGGACGCAATACAAATTCATTACATATATATATATATATATATATATATTGATAATATATATATATATATTTTGATAATATACAAAACTGCTGCAAATATGGCATCGCAAAGCTTGATCTATTTCGAGCTCGGCCTTAACTCGCTGCTTGCTGCCATTGGCAATCGATCCGCTACAGCGAAATATGTCGTGAACATGTCAATTACTGAGTCTGCGTTTCGGAAATAGTTGCTGCTTTATGTTACTGCCACAGCGAGCCAAAGAGGAGAATGTTCAATACTCCTGTGACATGGATTCACTATTATTTACAGTCATTCCACACCGTGTCATTAGGAAGTTGTGCAGTGCACGCAAAGAAGTGTGCATGCGGTTTGAAGTTGTACACGCCAGCACTCTTTTCTCAGTATTGTGGAGTGTTACAGATGAAAAAAAGGATTAGTTGATTCAACTTTGATTGATTGATTGATTTGATTGATTCTCTTTTTGTATAGCGGCAAAAGAGCCTAGAAGCTTATCACCACCGCTTGCAGCGGCAATAAAGGATCAACCACTGCAGGATTCGGACCCACGACCTCGGAACCGAGGTCATGAAGAGCAACCGCCTTACCTAGTGTGCCATTGCGGCTTACCTATGTGTCAGTGTGACATCATACACCTGCTCGGCATCGTAAAGAATACCTGTTAAACAGTTGGCCCAGCACGATTCACTCAGACAGTTAACAACTGCCCCATGTGGCTAAAGCCCTGGCTTTTAGTGAGGCTTTAGTAAGAAGCCCTTCCTAGAGAAACCGTCATCAGTAACGATGACAGAAGTGGCCAGGCGGCGGCGGTGGCGGTGGGGGATAGCCGTCATTCGAGGCAGAGGCAAGAGTGCAACATTGGTGACTTTCCACCGTGGCCCTGGCCGGCGAGGAACTCCGGTAGGTGACTTATTCATCGCCGATTCATCACCCTTTGCTGTCAACTGACGCGAATTTGAAGAGGCTTCATGCCTCGATTAACAAACGGCAAAATGGCGATGCTATGAAGCCACCTTCAGCTAAAAAGAGAAGGAGAGACTCGCCCGCCTTGACTTCTTATTAGCCTGTGTACTTATGACGCAAGCTAACCGAGCGCTTCCCTTGACGGTGTTGAACTAGTGACATGCCTCGACCATTTCGCTTGCTAAGCGATTGAACCAGCGGTCGAATCCACCGTTTTGATAATGGCGGCGATTCTTTGTGGATGCTCAAAAGTGCAAGAGCACGTGAGTAATCCGCACTTACGCAGGCTTTAATTCTTTCACGAGAACGATCTAGTTTAATGTATGTATTACGGTATTACTCCCACCCTAGAGGATGCAGTTAGCCTTCTGTTTCCAACCTTGAATGCGGATACGTTGTCTCACTCGTTCGGCTCGTGATGTTTGCTTATGGCAGCGAGACAGCAAGACGGGCGAGCTGCTCACAGTTGCAAACCATTGCAAAGTAGCTTAGACACAGTGCGTCCTATTCGCAACGAGGAGCAAACATTGGACAGCCTATCGCCGGCATGCCAGGACTATAGTTATCAATCGGGCACCAAAATCGACACGAAACGGCTAAGAGGTTGAACAAACCTCTGCTTAAGTGCTGAAGTCTGCCGCTGATGTAGGGCCAATCACAAAGCGCGCATGTGAAAAGGAGCGAGGCGATTAAGTCGCTTCGCCTCAGGCCAAGAACCGACACGAACTTAGCTGTTCCTCGCGCGATTTTACTTGTAAATAGCCATCACGTCCGATCCCTATCTAAGATTAGGAGCTGCCTTCCACGGTAGCATGCAACAAAGTGAGCTAGCTCCTTAGTTCTGACTTGCCTGGATTATTCTAGTTCTCTTTTGTCTGGGCTACCTAAAAAGCCACTAGGCCACTGCAGCCAGCTATAAATATGGCTGCAAGGCTAGTTTGAAAAATTCGCTTACCAACAAGGCCCACCACGGTTTGGCTCCTCCATACCTAGCTGAACTGCTGCACCAGTTTCAACCTCCTCGTGCCCCCAAGTCCTGTATGGACAATCAAGTAACTATTCCATTCCTCCACTTAAAGACCATTGGCGACAGGGGCTTCTGATCTGCAGGTCCTAGGCTGTAGAACTCACATCCACGATTCTTACCGAACGATAGCTACTCTCCTGTAATGTAATGTATCTCCGTCTGTAACTACACAAAGCCTCACAGACTATGTGGGTGTTACGTAGGAGAGTTTTGAATAGCGCACTCACAGCCTAAGCGGCTTTCGGTACGTATTCGATAGCTAACAGACTTCGTCTCACGCAACATAGAGAAAGTGGGAAGCATAGCAGAGTCAGGTGCGCAGTTGAGGTAGTGAGTAGCATGGAAGTAGGAGCTCAGGACCACTGAAAAGGATGAGCCATAGTCGGCAGCAGGAGAGTAGTTGTGGTCTTGCGGAGTTACAGACGGAGATGCGTAGCATTGCGTCTGCCTCTCCACCACCCCCCTCCCTGCACAGCGGGCAGTGACCACGAGCTGTTAGTGGCTTGATGTGGCTGATTGGCTGCTCCCTGAGGAAGTGGCTGATTGGCTGCTCCCTGCCATCACTAACGGCGAAATCTTAACTCTGCCACTAGATGAGCAACCACCGAGTTCGTACAAAACACTACGATTTTTGTGCCATAACTTTTCATTAATTGTGAGTCTAGCTCCGCCTACTCGAAAATCTTTCGGGTCTGGCCACCCTGCATATGCACTTTGCAGGTCTTTTCCCCCCTAAATGATGATAATCTGGCGCAGCCACTGGTCGGGCCGAGTCACACGGTCAATTTTTACAGCAAGGTTTGGGCCAGTTGTACGGTGTGGTTCACGAAGGTCAATTCAGTTTCTTTCAACCTGACGCACCGCGTCTAATCCGACACCCCGATTATTGAGTGTGGTATGCCTCCAGCTTGAAGGCAGTAACAGAGAGAAAGGGAGACGGAGAGAAACGGGTATCGACAAAGAGAAAGAGATACAGAGATACGCAGAGAGAGAGAGAGAGAGAGAGAGAGAGAGAGAGAGAGAGAGAGAGAGAGAGAGAGAGAGAGAGAGAGAGAGAGAGAGAGGGGAGTGGCTGAAAAGATAACGACGCCACGTGCACCTGATAACTCTTGCAACACCATCAAACGGGTAAAATGGTCGCAACCACAGTGCACCGACGAGACATCGTAATTAGGCGTGCCTGATAAATCTTTTTTGACAAAATGGACACTGTTAACATCTCTGAAGTATGATTGTTGGATCTATATTGAGGTTTCAGCAAAGCATCTGTCATCATTAGCTCACGATTGTACGTCATCGCGTTTGAGTCAAGCATGGATTGTGACAGCTCTTCGAGATTACCCAAATACTGCCCTTAAATGGCTGTTTCGCAGTGGCTAATGATACTGCCCACCTGGGACTCTACAGAACTACAAAAGCAAGGCTTGGGCGTGGCGCATCTAACAGAATTCAGTAACGTCTGTCCTTTGCTAAAGGTGCTACGGCGGCTTTTGGTTGATCAGTGGATAAAAGCCGCGTTCTTACTGTGACCCACAAGGCATGCCACTGCAAGGCTCCACGGCATCCAGCCGAACCGCTGTACCAATTTCAGCCTCTGCCCAGAAATGGATCCTCTCCCTGCTACAAATTGCATGTACGGTTTTTCCATTACAAAATATAGGTGTCGTTGTATTTTCTTCTGTGGGTCTCAGAGCGTGGAGTAACTCACTTCCGCTGTTAATCTGCCACTCTGCGTCTCCTGCTGTCCGCTCTGGATCACCGTTACCAGCCGTCTCGCAATGTCCAAAACTCTACCCACTTCACTTACTGTCTTCCGTACTCAGCAATACTTCTCGCGTTCTCTTTTGGAGGTGAATTATTTTTGCTAACATATGCATACCATTTCTTACGCAACGACAACTACTCTCCTGTTGCCGACTATGGCTCACCATTTTCAGCGGTCCTGAGCTGCTACTTTCATGCTACTCACTACCTCAACAGCTCTCCTGACTCTGCTATGTTTCCCACTTTCTCTTTGTTGCGTGAGACGAAATCTGTTGGCTACCGAATGCGCACCGAAAGCCGCTTAGGCTGAGAGTGCACTATACAAAGCGCTCCTGCGTAACATCCACACAGTCTTTGCGGCTTTGTGGAGTTACAGAAGGATATAAATTGCATTACATTACATATCGACAGCCTGTCAGACTTTCAGCCTGCCGTCTAAAAATCACCGGTCGTCGTTTACTTTGTATTCTTATAGACAAGAGATACATGCCTACACACACTGAGAAAACATACCTCGAGCATTGCTCAAAGTATAAGCAGCTCATCATGCACAACGATATCACCTTGTCTATAGAAAGTTTGTTGTGAGCGCTGGGATATGCAGTCTACTAGTTACAGTTTCAATGCCGATTGGCACCCGTAGTTTTCTGGTCCAGACGGCAGCGGATCCAGGGTATGGCGGGCGGCGGCGGGCGGGGGGGGGGGAGGTTGGGGCAAGATCCCCCTTGAGCGGAGGAGTGGAGTTATGCGGACATAACACTGTGTAGTAGTATCTATAGAAGTGTAACTGTGCAGGTATCTTAAACAAATATTTTAGCTTACAGAAATATAAGAGAATAGGGACTAGCCATATTTGACCGATATGCTGTCAAAAAGTAGCTTGCACCCAGCAGATGCGTTTTGCTTTTTATATATACTATTCCTCCCGGTAAGAGCGAAAAATTGCTCTGCGAAGGTGTCTGTTAGGATGTCGGAGGCCTACAAAGCATACTTCGACATGCCTATCGGGGGTCAAAACAAACCCGAGGCACCTCAATGCACCCACGATCACTGGAAGGAAACTTATCGGTAAGGTGAACAGCTGCTACTCGGTAAATGGAATTTCTTGTGCAATATTAAGCAATGTGCAGCAAAGTATTATTTTTTTTAATTCGGGTCATTCTCTTACATTCACCCACCGGTTCAGGGTAGAAACGAGAGAGAGCGCCACGAAGTGGAAGCCCAAGAATTCCAAGAATCCCAAGAATTCGGCGGGAACAGATTGACCACTCAAGCAGTTGCTGCTTCTGCAAGGTGGACGCTTCCAAACGTCGAACTGGTGGCAAGCGCAGCATCCAAGCATGTATCCACAGATGCCTTCATCAATAGTCTCACACTACCGCACTGCCCTGAGCCCCACTGACATCGCACCTCGCTCTGGATGAGAGGGATAAGCCCGTGCCCGTGAAAGAGTAGCGAATCAGATCGTTTGGAATTGCTGATTGGAAGATTTCCGTGTTATGCGTGAAGGCGAGGAGAGAAAGCCACTCTTTCCCAGTCGGAAAGACCTACACGATCTGATCAAAGACCTTTGTCTTTCCAATCCATAGGATGAGATTCAGACGTCAGGACTCTAGGAACTGTAATTGCTGGATGAACATATGGAAGGAACAAATCCTAGAAAGCACCTCCAATTTTTTCCAACTTCAGTTATTGTTCTTTGACTAATGTTCGCTCTGACTAAACGTGAATCACGTCAGCTTTCTCACCTGAACTGGGTCAATTTCAATTTAATCACCATCCTAGTCACAAATGCCCATTTTAAGGGAATAACAACTGTTTAGCATAATTAATAAAACATTAAAAACGCGCTCATCCCGGCCAAGGTCTAGCTGAGGTCGTGGGCTCGAGCCCCGAGGCATTTGTGAAGCGCCTGAATAAAGATTAAGTTCTCTTGGGACGCTATACAAATGAACTATATATATATATTAATGTATTTGTATAGTACCCTCAGAGAACTGAATCTCTTTCTAGATACTTTACAGGTACAGCATAAAACGCATTGCCAAATAAATAATGGCAACATTAAAAAGTAACAGGCATGGTGTAAGAAGGTTCATGCACACAAAGAACGAATCAAAAGACCCAGCAATTTCTGTAATAAACAGGTGCGTTTTAAGCTTCCTTTTTAATGTCGTCTTGTCAGAGGACGTTGTGACATGCGTCGGTAGTGAGTTCCAGGCTTTGGGAGTATACCAAATAAAGGCACTGTCTTCAACGGTGTTAAGGTTCGTACGAGATATTGCTAAGCGATTCGAGTCAGAACAGCGGGTTGTATTATTCTTCGTCTGGTGGATGAGTAGTTCTGATAGTTAGACTGAATCCAGAGAATGAAGGGATCTAGAAGTAAGTGACATAACCTTGAAGTTGATACGCAGCTTGATTGGGAGCCAGTGCAGGTCGGCGAAAAGTGGTGTGATGTGGCAACGGCGAGGCTCAAGAAAAACGAGCCTAGCTGCACGTTTTTGCGCCAACTGTGAGTGTCTGATTGCACAGATCGGTATACCAGCAAGCAGTGAGTTACAGAAGTCGAGACGGGATGTCACAAATGCAAGGATTAATTTAGATGTGGTCTCCCTGTCTAAACAAGCCCGAATTTTAGCAACTTTATGTAGCTGAAAGTAGGCAGACTTGACTGTGGAGCTGATTTGGTCGTCTAATGAAATGTCCCTTTGGAATAGGCCACCTTGATTACGTGCAGATTCAACAGGAGATATACTGGCGGAGCCGACTTTGAGCGTGAGGTTTTCCAATTTCTTAATCACACGTGGTTTGCACATAACTAGAAAGTTGAGTTTCTAGTCATCCAATGAAAAATACTAGCTGATTCAACAGCTTCTTTTGTATAGCAACACAAGAATCTTTATGGCTATCACCACTGCTTGCAGAGGTGATAAAGGCTCGCCCACCACAGGATTGGATCCCACGACCTCGGGGCTGAGGTCGTGAAAAGCAACCGCCTTACCTAGTGAGCCATCACGGCTCACCGATTATAGAAAGTTTGCAGCCACCCATTGCGGATGTAGTCAATACATGCCGCAAGGATGTGTAGAGAATTCGATGTGTGTGCTCGAGGGTTGGGAGGGATCCAAGCAAATGTACAACTTAGTGTCATCTGGATAGAAATGAAAGCCTGGATTGTGCTTGGCAATCATATCAGCAGGAGGAAGAGTGAGCTGAGAAAAAAAAGCAAACCGAGCACAGAGCCCTGAGGTACCTCTGTACTTAAATGATTCCTCGGATGATCTTTGTCCGTTCACATCAATACTCTGGGTTCTCCCACTGAGGTAGGACCCAAATTCTTGCAGTGCAGTGCCAGCGATGTCCAGGCGAGGTGCGAGACGCTCAAGAGGATCTTTGTGATCAATAGTGTCGAATGCTGCCGAAAGATCAAGCAGAACAAGCAGAGAGACTTTACCTAAGTCTGCATTCCTGAGAAGGTCGTTATAAACCCTAAGCAATACTGACTCTGATGAGTGATTAGTTCTAAGCCCCAGACTGGAATCTACTTGCTAGGTTTAAGGTCTCAGTGTAAGAGTTCAGTTGGTCTGCCACAACTATGGACACTGCTGTTGTCATAAAGGTTAGACTCGTGCTGTTGATTCATGCAAGAATGGCATTCCTAATGTCGCCCTATTTGTTCACTTTGGCCAATGACATAAGTGTGGCAGATCGTGACAGTGTAACGACCAGCTTCCTAACAAGCAGAAGGAGATCTTCGAGGACCTAATCAGTGAGCTACAGGTCGATCAGTACGGATCGTGGTTTGGATCAGGCGACAGGTGCTGGCTCGTCCTCGCCGCAGGTGCTGGCCGTTGACGCGGTGTGCACTGTACCGCTTGATTGGATGTTCAGGGTGACGATCGAGGTCGTTCTGAGCATCGAGGCCGACGAAAGCCGAGGCTGAGCAGCTTGCTAATGCAGGGAGCGGCTTCTTGACAGCGCGCTCGTGTTCGAATTCGCTTTCGTCTTGCACACGACGATGGAGGGTAAAGATCTGCTCGTCGCTGCACGCTGAGCTATAGCAAGCAAACATCGCAAAAAAGAAGACCACGAAGAGACTGAATGCAATGAAATCGTTTGAAATCACTCGGTCCAGGCTCTAAAAGAGATGTGCTAAACTGGCTGCCCCGACCTGCTGGTCACGGTTGAAAGACTTTTGTCGCACTCAAGGGATCGATGTGCTTGATAATATGACAGCGTCAATTGCGTTCGACGCGATAGACGTCTAAATAGACTAACTGATTAAGCAGTCTCTTTTTTATAGCGACAGCAGAACTTTACGGCTATCACCAGCGCTTGCAGCGTTGATAGAGAATCATCCACAGCAGGATTCGAACCCGCGACCTCCGGACCGAGGTCGAGAAAAGCAACCGCCTTACCTAGTGCGCCATCATGGCTCACCAACGCCATCGAGGTCTAGATGAGCCCGCGATCGATCGTTTCAACGTGCCGAAATCTAGAGCGCTGCGACCAAAAGGCTCGTCAGTGACTAGAGTTTCCGATGATTCAACTTTTGCTAACTCTTTGGTTTAGCGGTTAAGGTGCTCGCACCGACCAAAGTCTGGCTGAGGTCGTCAGCTCGATCCCACGAAGCATACGTGAAGCGTCTGAGCAGAGATTAAGCTCTCTTGGAGCGAAATGCAAATGAATTCTTGTTTTTTTAAGTCGATAGAGATGCACCGTCTGGCTGCTCGCATAACGCTCGCATCGGAATCTGCTTTGCTGTCTGCTTTGATGCGCAGCATGCGATGCCTTTGATCGGAATCTGCTTTGACCTCGCGGATCTCGTCTGCTGCGAAGTCGTGACTCTCTCCATCGACGCAAAACTAATCCATCAAATCGGCAGCAGCTGATGCCTAAACCGGGCTTAGACACAGAGACGGATGAGACGCTGAAGAATGTCAACACAATGTCTCAACTCGCCATTCTGCCAGTGCTCCACTCCGAACGATCCGCAGCCGGCGATTTAGACACTGTCATCCCAGTGTCAACTGAGACCGCTGAGCGTGACGACATGGCGACATTTAAATTCTATTTAAATCCCTTTGCATACATTAGCGGGTGCTGAAAACCCCAAACATGCAATTTGGTTAAAAGCACAGACGGATATAGTGGCGATCGTCACGAACGATGAAATTATTGCCTAATTCCAGTTGATAAACAACAACTGCCGAGTGCGTATCAAAAATGATATGATAGTACGCTTTAATTTTTCAGTATTTGCGTTTTTATCTCTTTCATGGAAATTCTAGCTCTGCTCCAGACTGCAAACCACGCGGGTTAAATAGAAGGCTCTTTTAGGAATTCTGAAAAAAAAGTTTTCGAAAGGGACATAAAGCACACTAGCTACTTAACATTAAAACATTTTTAGTCAAACGCTTTTCTCAACGCAGGTACTAGTGCTGACAGTCGAAGGTATAATGCAACCCAGACAGAATTCCCCTCTCTGGGTGAACAAAAGAGACTGGTCCAAGCTCAGATAGCGGGTTGGGGCAAGTATTTTTTTCGTATGCATTACTTAACTCGGCAGAGCTCGTCGTCGTCGTCATCGCTACAAGAACTGCCCTGTGCCCTATGCCCTACGTCCTATGCTCAATGCCCTACGCCCTATGTCCAAAGCACTCAAGCTTTGCTTGGATTTTTGAAAATACCAAGCCCTCGGGTTGACTGCTGAGGCTTTGAGTCAGAAAAATTAGCCGAGCATGGACGTGAATTGGTTCTTTCATTACACTCTCTAGGGGATACTTCTAAAGCTCGCTGAGTAGTGCCGTTCTCGATGAACAGTATTAGGAAACTGGTTAAATATATTATATAAATAGTGAGCACAGAAAAAGTAGTCGCTGATTTAACAGCCCCTTTTATATAGCGACAGAAGAGCCTTGACGGCTATCGCCGCCGCTTGCAGCGGCGATAAAGGATCGCCAACTGCAGGATTCGAACCCATTAGTTCGGGACCGAGGTCGCGAACAGCAACCGCCTCGCCGATTGTGCCATCATGGCTCACCATGGATTGGTTCACTAGTCGCAGGGGTGCAAATTGTGCGTTGCATTATCGAGGATGGCTAAAGCCATTGGGCAAATGCCATAAAAGCAACACGAAAGCAAATTCTTAGGAGCAAATGCTGCCGGCTCGATACTCCAACGACCGCCAACATACTTCTCCAGCTGTCGTGTGTTCTCGGGATCTGGCCCTGAGTGCCGGCCACGAAGTTATGTGTCCTGTTCGTCTTTTGAGGCTATGTTCGGATCTCTATTTGACAAAGAGCGGCTGTCCAACATCGCTTCCGGTTAGTGCCAAAACAAATGTAGCCGGCGTAACAGCTTCCAATAAAATAAATATTAGTTGATTTAACAGCCTCATTTGTACAGCGGCAGAAGATCCCCAATGGCTATCACCACCACTTTCAGTTGGCAAAAAAGGATCACTCACTACAGGATTTGAACCCACGACCTAGATCGCGAAGAGTGAGCACCTTGTCTCCTGAGTCAAGTGAAGCCTCTCCCCAATCATGTGGGTTCCTCTGCTCCACGAAGCAGTCAGGCCTTTCTCTCGGTCAAACAGAAGCAGGCCACGCCCAGCACAGGTTTATTTCGCTACATCACCGTCGGCTTTAGACTGTGGGCTATCGGGAAAATCCATTGAAGGTCTCGGCCGGTCTGAGCGGGCCAGCTAAGCGACGAGTCATTCGGCTGCTGTACAGGAGTCATAATAGTGGTGCAGGGGGTGACTCAGTATTGGCGAAAGAAAACAACGTGACACGCTCACTCGACCAAGGCAGTCTCAACCTCGCCCTGAGTACACCACAGACACGTTAACAAAATGCCACAATAGCGTTGAGCGGGCTCTATAGATACGGTGCAGTTGCGGTTGGACTGTCAGAAAAGCCCTCTAAGCCTCTACAGCTGGCGTTGATTATGGCTGCAAGATTGGTCAACCAATCCAAGAGTTAAGCCGTGCATCTCCTTTGCTGAACAAGCAGCGATGGCTCCCTGTTGATCAACGGATGCAGAGTAAAATTCTAACGACGCACCGCAAGGCCGGCCATCGCTTGGCTCCTTCGTGCCCAGATGAACGGCTGCACCAGTTTCAGCCTCTTCTGGACCTCAGGTTCTTTGTGGACGAGAAATGAGTTGTTCCATCGTTTTGCTTAAATACTATTCGAGAAACGTTTGCTCTGTATATCAACGACATCATCTCTCCTACTTCTGACTGCGGCAAGTCCTTTATAGCCGTCCTTCGCTGCTACTTTAATTCTACTTACTTCATCCTCTGCTCTCCTGAAGCACCAATCTCTCTCTCTCTCTCTCTCTCTCTCTCTCTCTCTCTCTCTCTCTCTCTCTCACTCTCTCGATGTTTCGTGAGATGGCGCCCTTTGGCTACAACGGACGCGAACCGACTGTTTAGGCTTTGAGCGCGCCATGGAAAACGGACGGACACACACATTCACTGGCGCCGCTAGTTACGCTAGGCCATCGCCGTAGCGTCGGCCATGCCAAAAAACATTTTAAAGAGCACACGGGGTGTAAACGCACATAAATCGCTGGAATAAATCCTTCGAATACCAGCAGGAAGGTCTGGTTCAAGGACCAACAGGCTGCCCAAGAAGCGCCCAGGACCAACAGGCCCACACAACCGCCAGTAGCACTAGCGTATATCCTCAAGTTGTGAATTCTCAAAATTATCGACCAATATACGCGTATGTAAGTAGATTGATTTATTACTTAGTTTTTCTCCTAGATCAACAATTCTGATTCGATTCGAGAGCGGAACTTCTATATAAAATGAGTTGCTGTCTATATTCAAAGCTAGCATATACCCGCGAAAAATCGCGGAGAAGGCAATTTACAATTCAAGAACCTCAAGATATTTAAATGGAAACTTTTGTGGATTGCCCATCGTTTGTGAATTCGACAATCTACATATTTGGAGAATCAAATTGAATTCTGCCAAATAAAATTAAAATAGTTTTTAATGACACAGCAAGTGCAATTTAGGTTTGCAACTACCTTGCCTACTTAAACACGAAACACGCTGATTATTCTTTAGACCGGGAAAGATTGCCGGACAAATAAATATATATTCAAATTAACTTTAAATGGTGCAGCTTTTGTTTTGGATAAGGCACGACGCGTCATAAGTAGAGTAGTCATAGCTCTAGAAGTATCCTAGTCGCCATTAATTTAAAGTAAATAAATGACTAAATTAGATTGAATTAATTTAGTTCTCTCAAGTAAACGCGTGAAAAGAACAGGAACGAAGGCGGGAGCGAAGCAGACAGTTTGTCGTCTCGTTGCTTTGTTGCCTCGTTTAAAACGGCACTTGAATAACGGCATCGATTTCGTGGGCACATTTAAGATTTGCTGACATTTTGGCGGAGACATCTGGAGCCATGAGCAATGAGCAATCAGCTCATCCATTGAATGAGCTCATCAACATCTGGAGCGAATGAGCTCATTCGTTTTCAGCTGTTGGAAGCTTTCTTTTTAGGCATCGCAATATCGGGGAATGGTGTAATACCTTAATGATCTTGCTTGTCCGAGTAGTTATTAGATTGCGATTTGAGGCAATGCTGTAAATGCGTGCCCTCGCCAATAAGTGCGCCGACAGCCTTCAGTATTCTCGCCGACCTGCGCTTGTGCGTGCGGTGAGTCGAAGTGACCGGTCACTCTGAGACCTGTAGAGCTGCTCAAATGCTTGGTAAAATCTCGCGCTTTCATTCTGCACTAATCTTACATGCGCACAGTGTCTGTCCCATTGCGCTTCGGAACTGACGTTACATGCACACAGTGTCTGTCTCATCGTGCTACGGTGATGATCTTACATGCGTACAATTTACGCTGGGCTGGTTTGACCCAGTGGTTAAGGTGCTTCCCCACCACCACCGCCCCCCCCCGACCGAGGTCAAGGTGAAAGCATTTGATGCCCGTGGTCATGGCCTCGATCCCCGTGGCCTATTCGAAGCGCCTGAATAGAGATTAAGCTCTCTTAGAGAGTTATACAAATGAATTAAATTTAAAGGTCCCATCGTGCTGCGGCACTGATCTTACATGGATACTTTATATCCTATTTCGCTGTCAGCAGGCGGCAGCCGATGCTGTAGGCAGGCAGAAGCCAACTCCGAAGGCGGGTAGTTGTACATGCTGCAAGTATGCAAATAAGACCCCCCACTTTCGGCTTCCACCTGTATTTATCTCACATTCTCGCACAAACACGCGTTCAGATATTTCGCCATAGCGAAGCTCGATACACCGGAGCCTCTAACAAAATAATACATCTTTAGAGAGTCTCAGATTAATAAATCGACCAAGATGATATGTTATAACCACGCTATCAAAATTACCTCCCGTTCTCCAACTTCCCAAATTCGAACTTCCTTGGGCACTGCTGAATGCTGAACGAGGATGGTGTGTACTTCATCAAAGCCACCTTTTATTATTGTGAATGACCTGACGCTTAGAACAGCTAATTTGATTCCAACTTTACTGTTTCCTAAAGAGGACAGCAAAGCTATCTGTGTCATGACTAGCAGCCTCGATTTGAACTGTCATCTATGGGTGGAGCTTTTCGTCAAGACTTTGCCTTTTTGGCGATCAATTAGTACGATGCAGCATGAATCGCCACACATTGTTATACTGCGTTATGAATCACCATACTGGCTTGATGAGCAGACTTTCGCTGACCAGGTGACAGGTCCTTCTTTTGGACGTCTTCACATGGCGACAGTGTCAAGATTCTCCGGATGAACATCTTTGGAGAGCATCCTAGTGGTGCAGGCTCAGTTGGGATAGCAAGAATGTGCCACCATAGGACAGTTCCCTATGCTGACCGCACAGAATGTGTCGATCGTGCGGTCAGCATAGGGGTGATAGCATTCGTGGCAATGTAATTAGCCAAATTTCCAGATCGTCTGTCCATATTGAATCGCTCAGGTGACGTGTTACCTACCCTTGCTATTATAGCGTCGTGCCATCAGCCCAAAAGTACAAACGGCAGCGCGCGTGTTAAAAGCGTCAATCGTGTACCTTTAGCGTTACGGCTGCGGTTTTCTGCCAACAAGCCCGGTATGCCATCACCATTGCAATACGACTGCTAGGGAGCAGACTGCACGCGATCTAGCCTGGCAGCCTTGAACTCTGAGGCTGTCGATCACCATAAAAAAATACGCTCGTGCCACAGCAGCCTCTCTGTCTTGTAGCATTAAGCGTGCTGATGCTTACTATTTGTTCACGTCAAAAGTCCTCGCGATTCAAAGAGCTGCTGCACTGGGATCGAGTTTTATACCACGCTCCCTTTTTGCCAATGTGCTGTGCTTGCGAGGCATCTCAGCAAATTAGCGGGAGTACTGCATGCACGTCTGCACGTGATCCGGAACTGCACGCAACTTGAAAACTGCAGTCGTAATACTATTTAAATCCTGCCTGCTGAGTTCTTATCCCGTGCACATATGCAAGACAATACTAAATTGTTATAGGTACTACTTCGTTAGAACCCTGTGCACTTGAAACTTGTATGTTGTTTCATCCTTGCCGCCACCACAAGCCTGAAGCTGTTCCCCAAAACAAATAATGCCAGGATTGCTTTGAATATCAATAAGTCCCAGGGTAGCTGAAGATAGCGTCACGTGCAAATTAACTCACGCGAAAGGCTCACAGATTCCTCAGAGGAAATTACTTGTTACGGCGTGGTCCTCTGGAAGGAATCAACAGCGTTACATCTCATTAACGGTGGCACGGTCTCATTTCTGTGGATGCTCCAAGTTTAAGAATGATTTGAGCCAATCGATAAGGTCAAGTGGGTCACAGGCTTGTTTGATACAGGAAGGGTCGCTTTTTCGAGCTCTTGCCGATTTGGAAAAACATCTGCATAGCTCCCGTACGCTACTCAGTATTTGCAAAGGAGCTCTCATTTCTACTGGATGCAATACTAGTTCTACTGGACAGAGCTCTAATATTTCTACTGGAAAGAGCTCTTATTACAAATGGAACTATTTTTTATTGAAAGAAAGTGCATGCTGAAGCTGCAAAGCTGTGTATTCGACGAACAGCAGATAAGAAAATCGTTGGCTCTCTTGCACAGCCAACAACTGAGCAACAAATGCAATGTAGGCAGTGTGTGCCAGCTACTGCTTTCTACAATAATCGAAGTAAAATGGGGCTTCATAGCACGAGCCAGCTAGTTCTGCCACTGTTTGGTACTGTAATGCATATACTTTGGATTGATTAAGATAGAAACTCTTAAACCTGGAAGGAAAACTAGGTACAACAGCCAGTGGTGGTGCTATAGCTAATTTACCTGTGCTGTGGCTGCAGGCATTTGCCCTCTCCTCGCTAGCCATGAATGCCGAGTCAGGTGTCCCGAGTCAGGTGTGCCGGATCAGGTGTGTTCCGTGCGCATGCAGAAACAACCGAGGGTCATGGCAAGTGTCTGTGGAGCTACTCTTAAAGGAGAGAATGTATGCAGACAAAATAGGATTCGCAGAGCAGCTTTTAACGGGAAGCGAGAGTTTTGGCCTCACTAATACAACGCTACGGATGGAGGGTCCTAATCGAATCTGGTGCCGGTGCTGATTAGGAGAGAAGATGCGACGCCGACGCCGCCGCCACCGCCGCCGCCGCCGCCGCCGCCGCTCAGAAGATGACGGACCATGCGGCCATTCAGCCGATGACTCAGTCAAGCTAAGAGGAAGACAACTAATCTCCCATCGCTGTCTCGTGCGGTTGTGCGAATGTGCCCAACTGCACGGACACGACAGCCTGCAGATGACGTATGCAAGAAAAGTAGACGTTAAACAAGTAAACAAGAGCATTAATAAAGCAAGGTGAGCGTTAGCACTCTCGGGCGTATTAGCCAGATGATGGGACTCGCTGCCCCCTGGCGGGTTGATAATAAAAGTAATAATAATAAAAATAATGCGCTTGATAAGGCGCCCTCAGAAAACTCAATCTCTTTCAATCTCAATCTCTAGGCACTTTACATTTGCTACAAAGGGAATTGCAAATGCAAATGCAATTGAATGGTGAGTAATATCATGCTTGATAAAAAACAAAATGAATAACATGGTTAGGGGTGATATGCACAGGGTCAGCATGCAAATGTGGTTAGTGGCAGCATGCACAGTGTCAGCACGCATAAGCACATCAAGGACGAATCACAGGGAGCCACTAAATGCTGTCCTAAATAGGTGTGTTTTTAAGTGGTCAGGTCGGGGGATGTTCTGACGCAGGTCGGGAGGGAGTTCCAGGCTTTGGGAGCATACGAACTAAATGCACGGTCTCCAAAGGATTTGAGGTTTGTACGAGGTATTTGAAGACTGACACTCGATGGCCAGTTTTGTCGCCAACTTATTGAGAAACTCAATGCAGAGTCTATCTAAAAGTTTTCAATACGCAGAGAGGCTATTAAGTTTTGTTAAGGCTTTTTTAAGGCATCAGTATTGTGCTTGTTTGTCGACAAGCGCCTGCGTCGGTAAGGCAAATAAGGAAAAACGATGCACTTCTGCATAGCAATTGAAGTGGTCAGCCGTAAATGGAGATCGTGACGGGCGAGGAAATGGATTGCCATTGGATGGGATATGAAGAATAAAGATACTTCGAATGATGCTACGTCAACGCCGTGCAGTTCGCACGAGCTCAAGTACAAGGAACAGCGTCTAGATTGATGCTGAGGCGGATCCTCCCTTGGCCTCCCTCGGTTCGCTATTCACTCTCTGCCTCTACATGCTCTGCGTCTAAACCTCGCAGGTCGCCTTCTTTTCGCTATCAATAAAATCTCCATCGTGCGACGAGCGATCTCTTGCGCCCTCTTCTTTCAACTACTACACTCTCCCGCGCCTTCCGTGTACCGGATGTCATCATTCGACTTCGCCTGCGCGCACTTTACGCTACTGCTGCCAGCGCCGCGTCAAGTTAAGACCCTACGGTACAGCGCGATTCGTGTAGTGCATCCACGCAGCCAAACGCTCGTGTACAACTCAGTAGAAAACCAAGTTGGGACCGAAGCTTCAAGCGACAGAGAACGGAGGCGTGCAAGCTTAGACAGCTGACAGCAGGAAGTGGCCGCCAGGTGTCGCGAGAATCGAGCACGAGACTTTGTGAGCCCGCCAGCGGCTTACTTGGCCGTGCAGGAGAATAATAATTAAAAATAATTCATTTGTATAGCGCCCCAAGAGAACTTAATATCTCTATTCAGGCGCTTCACATATGCCTCGGGGCTCGAGCCCACGCCCTCAGCCAGGCCTCGGTCGGGGCGAGCAGCTTATCCACTGGACCAAACCAGCTCGGCAAGCGCAGATCCTGCAAGGCCATTACGAGGACAGTAACGCGACAGTGTTGCGACATCTCAAGCTGAATCTCAAGCGCCGCGAGAGTTCGTTCCATTTGCTCATCCGTGACCTGGAGCGTTTGATTATTAGACGGCACTTGCCTGTCGTAAAGGTTCCGACGGTGCAGCCAGCAGCTGGACTTTCTGGTTAAGGCTACTTCAAGTATGCGTCGATGCTTCACTCGAAAAGCTGAACAAGCTTCTAGCTGCTTCTCATTTTTTTTTTGCTTATTCGCAAAGTAACTCTAGACCTCTCCAGAGTCAACGGTCGAGGCCTTTGAGTGACTAATGAAAACTTCTCAATTGCAAACCATAACGCTCGAGGTCAAGGTCGTCACACCGAGACCGCCAGGTCTCAGCCTTGTGGCGACGTGCTCTCGTTTCACGACTCTCGCGGTCGAGCGGGCTCGAGCTCTGATGCAGCAGCAGACAATCCGCCATTGCTTGCGGCGAGCGACGAGCCGCCGCTGCTGAATCGTCGTCGTCGTCGTCGGCTGCTGCTGCTGCTGCTCGTTGTGCTTGACTCATACTGCCCATCACACCTGGCTAATTTCTTACGGGAGCTCAACAGCTAACCGCTCTAATGTGATTGCGGTTGCTCCTGCAGTGGATTTGCGGAGCAGCTTTACAACTGAGCTCTTCCCTCGCGGAGGCCTTTCCCTTCCGTCGCTGCGGGTCGTCTCTGGACGCGGCAGCTTTGCGGCCTCCGTGTCGCTTTAGCAGACAGCGCGAAGACCGCCCCGCTATGTGCCACGCCAAGCTTAGCCTCAATGCGAGAGAAAATTGGGCATCGAGTGAAGGCATCGAGGGATTTCGAGGGGCGGGAACCAGTTTTAAGACGCTTTCAATCCTCGCTCTCGCTAGGCGCCAATTTTGCTAAGCGAGCACAGCAACACAGTCGGCTCGTTCGTCACTGAATTAACGCAACCCGACCCGACGGTCACGGCAATGTCCCTTCCTTCCACGGACGAAAGTCTCGCATGGTTTGCCAGCGCTGTGTTTGTGCCGAAAATAGGGACATCACCTTTGAATGGTCTCTGCATGTTTGCTGCGGCGCGACGAATTTCGCTAAAACTACTTGGACGAAAAAGCGAGCGCTTTTGAGGCGAGAGGATAAAAGCGAGTGCTGTCTGCAAAGAGAAATTCGGTCAGACGCCGCTCTTTTGCAGCTGGAGGTAGGAGACTTTCAGCGAATACGAAACTGATACGGTGCCATGAGGGGAGTCTTCGCATTCATCTTTCTTTGAATGAGCTACACTGTCTCTCGGCACGTGGCTAGTGGCTCGGACTAGAAAGCCTACCGAAGAGCTTAAAGTTTCGACCTCGCGTGACCTCGCGTGACCAGCGTAAGTTGATGCTACCGCGTGCGTCAACAGCACAGCCCCGAGATCTGTAACCCGTGGCCTCATTTAACCTGGCCTGTGCTAAGAGTTTTTTCAGTCAGCCCCCTGTAATAACATGGTAGCTGCGGACCTGGTCGAACTCGGCTTAGCGAACAGTACTGAAGCTACAAGTGCCCTAGCTTCACTGGTGGCCTCCATCTGCACCCCAAGACTAGACGTCCGGAAGTGACCTCCATCTGCACCCCAAGACCGCGACGTCCGGAAGTGGTCACCTGCTTCCGTCGTGGCCTTGCGTCTCGCAGATCCTAAAATCACTCAGATCGGTTGGACCTATCTTACCCGAGATCTATCGAACTTGGCTGTTGACTCAAGTAAGCTCACTTACACCCACCTTCGCCCACTTGTGTGCAAAGCCTGACTTGTTTTGCAGAACTCAAGAAACAGGCAAGATCATTTAAAGCTCTAGAGGTGCATTTGCTTTAACCAATTGAGTCGCCCAGTGATCTCAAGCTGTCCTCAAATAGCTGTTGCAACTTTGCGAAACATAATTTCAAACGTTGCTATGCGCCCGATCTTGGTAACTAGTTGTCGCAAACAAACCTTCAGATGAGTGGGTACTCCATGCGCCAGCCTGCATTTCTCTCGCGAAATGCCTTGTCAGTGAAACAACTCAAATAAACGAAAGCAGCTCAGTCAATACTGTGCCACCCAGCCAACTGAACAAAGTACTGCTCTCAGCACAGCAGCGCACGTGACCTAAACCACGGGGAAAAGCAGCACGCCTGAAGTACGCTCACTAAATTTGAAGCGATCGTCCTACGCGTGCAAGGCCAGAGCCGCGTCAGCCAGCAGCAATAGCTGCAAAGTCGTGTCCGCCAACAGCAGTAAATTTGAAGCCGAGCGAAGTTAAAAACATTAAAAGGCCCAATCGCTGCTCTGAAACTGCACTCGCTGTTCTGTTACCCATCAAGTGTAGCATCTTTTGCTTTCCTATGCTGCAACTGTCGTCAGACTTATTGACTTAAGGGTTCAGTTACTCATTTTTAGATCCCTTCATTCTCTGGCTTCAGACTAACACAACTACTCCCCCCCCCCCCAGTTTAGGCATCGTACCACCCGCATTCTGAATCAAATCATTTACCTACACAATCTTACTAAGTTCCAATTCTTTGGCGACCACTCTTTTAGTTCGCATGCTCCCAAAGCCTGGAACTCTCTCCTGACTTAGGTCACGGCATCAGCTAACTGGACTTCTAGAAAAACGCATCTATTTGTCACATCATTTACTGGGTCCTTGTGATTTGTACTTTGTCTGCTTACGCGTGCTGACTCGGTGCATGCTGTCACTAAACATATTTTCATGCTGACTCGGCTGCATTTTAACTCAAACCATATTATCCTTGTTTCAATGAGCTCAAGTGCTGAGTTAATGTAAAGTGCTTAAGATAAGAGAATAAGTTCACTGATGGTGCTACATAATCGTATTATTATTATTATTACTATTATTATTATTACGTCGCATACAGAGCTTGGGCTATGATATGGTAGGGCTGTGTTGTACCAAGAACAGCTGTTTTCGGGTTTCCGACAGTTTCGTATGTTAATCTCCAGTTCGTAGGCTTCCGTCAAGAATACCAAACTACCCCAAGTTAGTGCACATATGAGCTAAAAGGCAGCTTCTTCGGGGCATCACTATTTATCCATCCAGATATGCAAAGTGCTGCAATAAAAAAAAATGAAAAATTCAACTACTGAGGCCTCTGGAATGGCAGCACAGGACCGAGTCGCACTATCGGACCGAAAACACTGCTCATTGAGGGACAGAATGTTACCAAAGAACTTGATCACAGGCTGGCGGCAAAACGGTGCAGGTCCATCTCTAGAGACTCGCTCGGTGGCCTCTGGCTGATACGAAAGTATAGACACAAGGTGTGGATGGGGACACTTGGTGCTCGTAAGCCGAAAATCTATTGCTGCTGCCGAGCTAGCCGACGCGAAGAGAGAATCAGCCCCAGCACAGCCACTTCTCCGTAAGGAGAATCAACACTGACCGAGCTGTGCCCCAGCACGACTGGCTACTTGACCTTTCTTTTCCCGTCCTGCCCCAGCCCCCCCCCCCCGCCCGATCCACTCCCCTGAACTCCCCCCAACGGCACCGGAAGTCAAGCACAAGCCTCCTGCCAGCCGTCGTAGCCCAGACCTTGCAGGTTGTCCGTCCGCGCGAACTCGGCGAACGCCTCCCAGGGACAGAGAGCTCTCGACGGCGGGCGGAAGAAGCGCACGTGCTCCGTGACGTCGCGGCCGGCGTAGAGCACCCGCAGGTGCAGGCTGCCGTCGGCCACTCGCTCGTGCACCTCGAGCGCCAGCGTGGCCGCGTAGGCCGGCCAGCGGTCGAAAGGGACGCCGAGCGCCAGCGCCAGCGACGTTATGGTCACGTCGTGGCCCGAGTAGACGAACAGATCGTGCTGCTGCTGCTGCTCCTGCACTCCGCCGCCGCCGTCGCTGCCGCCAGGCCGCCGCCGAACCGCCGGCGCAGCGCGTCGGAGCACCTCCCACAGGAACGGCTGCATTTCGATGCGACTCTTGCGAGCGAACGTCTCGTGACGCGACATGGCGCCGAAATAGGTCGTCAGGTGCGCCCACAGGTCCTCGACGTGTCGGCGCTCAAAGCAGCGCCGCCTGTAGCAGGGCAGCGCGCCGCCGCGGCACTGGCTCTGCATCAGGTGGTCGTGAGCGCGCTTCCATGGGTACTCGGGCCTGGCCTTGCCGAGCCCGCCGAACACACGCGCCGCCGCGGCGACGAAGCGAGCGTGCGCCGCATCCGTCCGCCTCAGCTGCTCCTTGAGCTCGGCGCGCGCCCGCCTCTTCAGGCGTTCGACGCTGGCGCACGCGCAGCTGCCCGCCGATGCCGGCCCGGCCGCTGGGGTCGAGGTCGAGGCCGAAGGGGAGACGGCGGCGGCAGCAGCTGCTGCCGCCGCCGCCTCCGCCACCGCGGAGTCGTCGCAAAAGTTCTCATTGTGCGCGCCCACCTTGCCGATCGGCACGGCGGAGGCTGCGGCGCCCAGCAGCCCGTGCAGAAGCGCCACGGCGCTCTGGTACGTGCGCCGCGTGTCGGTGCTGAGCACGCGCACGCTCGTCACGTTCAGCCGATCGGCGTAGGCCGCACGCAGGCGCGCGCCGACACGCAGCAGCTGCTCGGCGCCGAGAGGCGTGAGGTGCGCGTGGCCGCACAGCGGCGCGGCCGGCGCCGGCGGGTACGACAGCCAGGCGTCGGCATCGGCGTCACGGCGCATGCCGCCGCCGGCCAGGTCGCGAACGAAGAGGTCGAGCAGCGAAGGCTGCTGCCGCTCGGCGGCGGCGCCGGAGGAGGCGGCCAGCTGCAGCTGCTCGGCGGCGGCGAACCGGCACGACTGACGCGGCTGCGGAAGCGGCCCGAACCGTGTATGGTGCATGACGTGGCGGCTGCCGTGGCGCGTGACGACGAACGCCTTCAGCAGCTTGTGGCCGAGCGGCGAGTGACCTGTACGAGCGAGCGGAAACGAGGGAGGGGTACAGGGGGGGGAGTGATAGGGCACTCCCTCGCATGCACTACATTACACTCGCTCACTTGTTACACCCATGCAACTAACTAACTGCACACTCGCTAAATTAAGGGGAATCTCCTGTCTGTATCTGCCATAGTTGATAGGTCAGAGTAGCAGCCAGTGACAGCAAATTAATGTCGAAACTTGGCAGTCGCCCATGCTACTATTCGAATCTCCATCTGTTACTCCACAGAGTTGCAAAGACTATGTGGGTGTTACGCAGCAGAGTTTTGTATAGCGCACGCACAGCTTAAGCGGCTTTCGGTAGCCAACAGACTTCGTCTCATGCAACAAAGAGAAAGTGGCATGCATAGCAGGGTCAGGAGAACAGCTGAGGCAGTGAGTAGCATGGAAATAGCAGCTAAGGACCGCTGAAAAGGATGAGCCATAGGCGGCAGCAGGAGAGTAGTTGTCGTTGCATAAGAATCGTGGAAGCAAGTTCCACAGTCTAGGACCAGCAGAGCTAAAGATTCTGTCGCCAACGGTCTTTGAGTGTTTTGCAGCCATATTCATAGTCATTTGCAGTGGCATAGCTGCCAGTTTTGGTAGCCCAGCCAAAAGGAAATTACAATAATCAAGCCGACACAGAACTAAAGAGCTAGGTAAATTGTTTGCAAGCCACCGTGGAAGACAGCGCCTTTTCTTCTATAGGGATCGGACGTGATGACTAGCTGTAGAAGCAGTCTTCAGAATGAAGCTTTTAAAATTTAGGCAGCTGTCGAAAACTTCACATACATTTCGAGCACGTGGTGATAGTCACACAACAGCATCATCTATTAGAAGAGCAAAGCCTTCTAATCCAGCCACATGCTTAGTGTGTCCTGTGAGCAGCAGTTCTGTTTCATCGTCTTTACTACTCACAACTATATGCCATTCATAGAAAAACATTCCTCAACAAAACAAGGAGCTACTTAAGTGACAGAACCTTTGGTAAGTAACAGAACCTTGAAGTCAATGCGCTGCTTGATTAGAAGTCAATGCAGGTCGGCGAGAAGTGGTGTGACGTGGCAACTGCGACCCTCACAATAGACGAGCCTAGCTGCAGAATTTTGCACCAGCTGTAAGTGCCTGATTGCACAAGCCAGTATACAAGCAAGCAGTGAGTTACAGAAGTTGACATGGAATGTCGCAAACGCATAGATGAAGGTTTAGTGCTCAGAACTGTCCGGCGCACACTGTGAGGGCTTCGGCAAAATGCTGCTGCTGCACGCTGATATTCGCTTGGCTTGCTTTGCAAAGTCTCTCTGAAGCAAGCATACTCATACCCCCAATCGGCCGAAAAAAGATATGTGCAGCTCCACTTGCTGTCGCTCTGTGAGGCCACGAGGCAGATGAAGCAACGATGCACTGATAGGATGGTACTGACCACGTGTGGCGGAGCCAGGGGGCACACGGGGGGGGGGGCCCATTTCCCCCTCCTGCAGCACAGAAGGCACCCACCGGCACCAACGACGAAATTATGTCTCACTTCCACTCAGTTAGCAGTCGCTGAGTTAGTGCCGAATAAACGCTATGAGTTTGCACAATAATTTTTTATAATTATTGCAGTCTAGCCCCACGTACAGGAAAATCGTTTAGGTCTTGCCGCCCAACCTTAAAATCGTGCAGGTCTGGCTCCCTAGATAAAAATCCTGGCTCGAAATCACTGGTAACGGGAAAGCAGCAACATCAGCTCCTTCCACGTGTACAGTTAACATTCGGCTTCCATGTTATGTACTCTGTTTCCAAGTATAATAGCTTTATAATCTTCGAATGCTCGCGACCCCTGTCTTTTTAAGGTACACCCGTTTACTTACCATCCCTATAGTGGAAGGCAGCGACCTTGACCGAGCAAACAGCCTTGCAACGATATATGCTGATCGTGCATACCTGAGATATCACACAAGAAACAAGCAATAGTTTTGAAACAGGGTACGTTGAATTGTGTTGACCTCCCTTGCACACCGGGAGGGAGCAGCCTGGGTTACCGAGCAACCACGTGGTGCTGAACCGTTTAACCTGCTAAATCCTAGCTAGAGTGCAACAGTGCTGGAAGCTGGAAGTAATTTTTGAGTTACTGTAGCCATTAGGAACCTACTGTGTCATGATATACAATTTAGTGGGGGGGGAGTAGCAGAAGTGGTGTTAGTCTGTAGCCTGCATTAGGTGGGGGAGCAGATATTGGCTGCTCTCTGTCAGCACCCTACGGCAGCCAGCAGACAGCCGTGCAGCATAATTGCAGGGCAGTGCACTCCCTGACCCCCTCCAAAGCCCGATGGTGATATATATTTCATCAAGGACTGCTTGGCAGGCATAGGGTCTGTTGGCCTATCCACTGAAGTATTCGATAGATCCCGGCGACAGAGTACAACCTTTTTATGTTTTTTTTTTTTGAAGGGCCACAAGCTGTAGGCTCAGCCAACGACGGTGGAATTGATTAGCTTCTAATAGGCTACACAGGATCTGGGTCGGACTACAGCCCACAGAAGTGCAACAGCCGAGACCTCGGCAGGAGCTCTCCTGTGAGGGAGGATTCACCTCGGGGCATCGACATAGCTTGTAGCCTGCCTACCTGTCTACTGCTGCTGCTGCAGTGCGGCAACAAAGGTGAACTGCCAGCACAGCATCTTAACGGCTGACTGCCGTGCTCTGCCAATACCACCTCCAATCCAGCAACCATAGTCAGTGCCAAAGTGCCCATCGATATGGCAACCGTAGATTCAAACGACCCATTCAGGTTTCTCCTGATAGTGCTTGCCTAAGGATTTTGGGTCACCGTCCCCAAAAAATATCATGCATTTACTTAGACAGATGATGTCAGGCAGGCCAATTTACTTTGGTTTTTAGTTCTGGATTATTGTAGTGTCACTGTGCATTTACATTGGTCGAATCAAGTATTTTTCGGTGAGAATCCGTAGGATACATCAATTCTCAGGGGTATGGCATGACCTCCTAGAATCCAAAGAGTGCATGTCCATAGAGAGAAAAGAAAGCGGTCCCCACGGTGAAAGATGCAGAGGTAAAAGACGCCACGCCACATGCACACACACACACACACACACACACACACACACACACACACACACACACACACACACACACACACACACACACACACACACACACACACACACACACACACACACACACACACACACACACACACACACACACACACACACACACACACACACACACACACACACACACACACACACACACACACACAGACACACACACACACACACACACACACACACACACACACACACACACACACACACACGCTTGCACACTCACACACTCACACACACCGGGTCATCGGCATTTAGTCTTCCTGGGACACTTTCGACGACGGAGGGAGAGCTGAAACCTCTAGGTCTCAGCAGCTCAGCTCTCTCTCTCTTTCTCTCTCTCTCTCTCTCTCTCTCTCTCTCTCTCTCTCTCTCTTTCTCTCTCTCTTTCTCTCTCTCTCTTTCTCTCTCTCTCTCTCACTGTCTTCTGCTCACTGTGTCTCTCCCTCTCCCTCTCTCTCGCCACTGACGTCTAGTATCGCATGCTGTCAACTGTCACCACGCTATAGACGGTTGACAGATTTACCAGAATCGAGCTGACAGAAAATTCAGGGAGCACCTCAGACCAATATGAACGCGTGCATCGTGGGTTGTACTTGCCTACCTCAAGTGATTTGCTTGCTGACCTCTGATGCCCGGCACCCAAAATAAGAATACTAGCTGATTTAAAAGCCTCTTTTGTATAGCAATAGAGGAGCCTTTTACGGCTATCACCACCGCTTGCAGCGGCGACAAAGGATCGCCCACCGGCAAGAATCGAACCCACGACCTCGGTCACGAGATCACACAAAGCAGCCACATTACCCAGTGTGCCATCATAATCGGCTCACATAACTCCAAAAGAAGTGGAAAGACGGTTGTTTTTTTTCTTGCAGGAGTTCATCATCTAGAAAAACCTCGGGCGATTCATGGGGCGGAGGGTCGGCTGCTCAGCCCTGGTCTGCACCTAATGAGCCGTGCAAGATATAGGGCTACCTTTTAACGACAGGATCAGCGTTTGCAGCACAGCACCAAAGCTCGTGATCCCAGTCCAGAGCAATCCTCACAGGATCAAGGGAGGATAACAGGTCATCAATTTGTCCACCATCAACCCTCGAGCACCAAAACAGCAATTCCTTATGACACGAGGGTTCAGAAGCTCGAGTATTACGAGTGCATGTTTACCTTCAGCTCCATCCGAAAGGAATTGTGGCAAGCCGCAATACTGCATAACAGGTGTTGAAAGTGATGGCCGAGTGCTGCTGTCGTTACCAGCTGCATCTGGAACGATGCAATGGCAAACTCACTCAGCCGTGTCTAAGCACGAGCAAGCTTGAAGTCTATTTAAAGTTACAACAGCTACCGGGAAGCCAAGTTCAGTTGCTCCACAAGAGGGTGGGGGCGCAACAGTTCTTTCAGAATGGTCAGCACTGGCAGCAGCAATTGCCAAACGACCCAAAAAGATGAATCCAACCATCTTCGTAGAGCGAGAGCAGAATTCATGAACCGAACGTGTGCAGTTTCCAATCACGGAGGAAGAACCCGACGGCCCTTTAATTCAAGCGCATGCACCAAGAACTCATAACATCTGTTTTGGCCGGACGATGCTGAATGTTGAATGTTGAATGCTGAACAGCAAAATACTTGCAAAAGTTTTAGATTGCAGCTGGGATTGCTGGGACTTGAGCTGACGACAAGGTGGTGCTCTCCAAGCTGAGCAACTGCTCTGAGGGCTGAGCAATTGCTCTGAAAGCTGACCAATTGCTCTGCAAGCTGAGCAATCGCCCTGCAAGCTGACCAATTGCTCTGCAAGCTGACCAATTGCTCTGCAAGCTGACCAATTGCTCTGCAAGCTGACCAATAGCTGGCCCTGGATCCACTAGGTAGGCAATCAATTTTTGCATGCATTGATGACTTACGCACCAATAGTACAGCTGTTGGGCCTAAAACACAACACACAGCCTAGGTATCGTCACTAGCATAGTGCTACACTAGGTTGGGGCATACTTAAGTGAGACATGTCAAACTGCACATGTAAATGCCTGCCTTTCTGTTGTCCAGGGGACCCTTCAAGTGCACGTGCTTCCTCGAAGCTCTCGGTCTTACGCCTCTTCTTTTCACTGTCTACACACTTTCCTGGCCAATGTCATGGATAATCAAATACTGCTAGCTTTCATTTCTAAGCCCAAGACACTCATCTCAACCAATCCTTTGACATCTGAGTCTTGCTCTTATCCGACTCATTTAATTCCTTGCAGCCTACGATGACATCTGCACTTGAAGGGTCACTTACTTCATGAAAGCTTAACGATGATAAGACCAACATAATAGCTATGGGAAAGCCTTGTGACAGGATCAAGTTGGAAGACCTCATCCTAAATATTGGTTAAGTCTAGCATTACTCTAGTAACGTCTGCCTGTAAGCTGGTCATGCTGTTCCATGACAACTAGTCATTGGGTGGGCAGCTTGCCTCCACTGCTGTCGGCCGACTTTCAGCTGAGGTCATAATCAAAACCAGGACCTGCTTAAAAAACATTACGACACCTAAACTAGTTTGCACATTTAGGACACAGCATCTTGATCATTGCAATTCTCGTTATTTAAAACTACTGGCCTGTGTCCTTAAATGTCTGCAACTGGTATAGAACGCAGCAGTTCGGCTGGTATGTATAATGTCAAAGCCACAGCTGCCACATCATACCAATTCTCTTTCAGTGGCTAGCTATCGTGCATCGAATCGACTTCAAGATCCTCAGTCAGGCTTACAGATGGCTTCACTTGCTTGGACCAACAAACCTTTACGACCACCTCACTCCTTCCGGTGTCACGTGCTCTCTCTCTCTCTTTTTCTCTCTCCACCCACGGATCCTCGGCGTTCCTTCATCTACCCTGCACCTTGCACTAAAATGAAATCTTTTGGTAATCGGATATTCGGTTCTTTCACCCCAAGAGTCCATTTCTTGCTTCTTGCTTCTTGCGTTGCATTATACATCATTTAGGGACCAGCTAAATGTGCAACTGTACCACTCAGCTTCCTCTGTGCTCTGTTTAACCTGCCTTTTTTGTACCCGTGAGCTCTTGGCGCTTACCAGTGCACGATTCAGAGCAGATTATAATCTGCTCTGAATCGTGCACATCATCACAAAAAGATACCCGGGCCAACTGTTAGTAGGACCCCATTAACAATTATTGATGTGGCCATACTAACAGGTGGCCTGGGTGTCTTTTTGTGAGCTTTTGCATGCTTTTCAAACTATGATACCGCGCATGATTATCCTTTCGTTATTGATGCACTTGAGGTCAGTTATACAGGGCCGGATTGAGACTGGTTTACTCAGCATGCTATTTAAAAAAGAACATTATTACCGTTATCAAAACCGACTTAGCAGTCGATGTCTGCGCATGCATAACAGCAGAAAGAATACATGACAGCCCAGCAACCGGCAGCTTCTGCAAACCCTAGTGAGGACATTACTTGACTCCGATATAATAATCATGCTGCTACACTAGCTAGGTTTGGGTTTTTGATGGCCACGCATGTATGTAGCTGGCACAAGCTGGTAGAAGCTGCTTCCCAATAATCCATAAATTACCCTGCTTATGACTGTGGAAGACGTTGCATGTCACTTTAAGTACAGCATTTATACCTAGCTGAACTGCTGCACCAGTTTCAACCTCCTCGTACCTCAATGGACAATAAATTAGCTGGTCCATATCCATGCTTAAAGGCCGTCGGCGACAGAAGCTTTTGTTCTGCAGGTTCTAGACTGTGGAACTCACTTCCACGATGCTTTGCAGCAAATGTAAAGTGCTTATGAAGAGACTGAGTTCTCTGAGGGTGCTACATCAAACGCACGATTATTATTATATATAATTATATATATATATACATATATATGTATATATATATATATAATTTATAATATATATATATAGAATATATATATTATATAATATATATATATATTATATATTCTATATATATATAATATATATATATATATATATATACATGTATATCTATATATATATATATATATATATATATATATATATATATATATATATATATATATATATATATATATATATATATATATATATATATATATATATATATATATATATATATATATATATATATAGTATATTATAATATATATATATATATATATATATATATATATAATTATAATATAATTATATATATATATATTATAATATAATATATATATATAATATGATATAATATATTATATATAATATATAATTATATTATATATTTTATATTTTATTATATATATATATATATATATTTGTATATATAATTATATTATTATTCTTCTTAGGAAACGACAACTGCTCTCCTGCTGCCTACTGCGGCACATCCTTTTCATCCTCAACTTCTTCCGTGCTACCGACTTGCTCGATGGCCTGACTCCTGACTCACAGCTATGCTCATGACTTTCTCTCTAGGCTGCGTGAGATGAAGACTGTTGACTACCATATGCGTACCATAAGCAGCTTAATAAAAATAACAATAATAATAATAATACATTTGTATACCGACCTAGGAAAATTAGTCTCTTTCTAGGCACTTTGCATATGCTAGGCTTCGATTGGCTAGCGTGACCTAGGCGATGATTAGACAGCCGATGGCTTCGAGCTGCTGCTGCTGCTGCACCAGCACATGGCTCCCTTACCTCCTGAGTTGCTGCTGCTGCTGGAGCTGCCGATGCCAGCTACGAGAATCAGAATGGTGGTCAGCGCTGCACTGGCTGCCCTTGCTGCAGACAGCTGAGGCTTGGTCCATCGAAAAGGCAGCTCCGACAGCAACCGCACGCCGATGGACCTCATAGCCGGCGGCTGTCCGGCGCTGCAATGGCAACGCGAGAAGAGGCTACATATACTCTGAATCGGCGTGCCGGCAAAGAGGAGGCTGCCGTGGCTCGTACCACGTGCGGTCAGATAGGCCAGGGGTGCGGCAGTGGCGGTACAGCGATGACGTGCCGGGCACGATCCAAAGCTTCGAGCAATCGTCTGCTGGGTACGGCGCATTCAGTTAAAAAAACAATCGGGTGGTGCAGCTAGTCTATGAATGGAGGAGCCGAGTGATGGCTGGATCTCAAGATCTCGGAGTTTCACTCTCTATGTGGTTATCAGCAAGGGCACATCCCAGAACACCAGTAAGCCAGAAGCGTGACCTGTCTACGCGAATTTCAGATCAACCATGTGGGCAGGCATCCACTGCACACATTCACCTCACATCGTAGAGGCCCGGCAGCTTTCTTCGGCACACCTGCCACAACTGAGTAAGAGCAGTCGAGTCTTGAGAGATCGAGGGAGTTAGTGAGACCTCGAGCAATACCCCAAGCATGTGCATATATCAAACTTGATGAGTAGCTCTGGAGATAGTCCTATGAATACAGCCCTTTAAAACGTCAAAAGGCCATCAAAGAAAACATCGAAATTACGGGCATTCTCCTTAAAACGTTGCAGATGCGAGCCAAACGTTCTTGTTTTCCAATGAGGAGTGGTCTGTATTGCTAACTCAAATTTGAAGGCTTTATCGTTACAGGTGCACTCGTCAACTCATAAAGCCAACTAAGGTTATAGACTTAACAGGGCCGGTCTTTGCGATGAAGGAGTGAGTTGGCAGAAGCAAGCTTATATACACGCTGTATTAAGGACGACCATCCATCGCCTGTCTGATATAAATGAATAAATGGCTCAAGTGCATAAAACTTTGCCATGCCTTATGCTGTCAATTGCGCACACATAAACAAACGAGAGTACACGCATATGTGCGCACAAATATATTCACATTTTTTCTCTCATCCAATCAGCTACCTTGCCGATTGCCGGCAGCCCGTCTCAGACTCGGTCACGGCGTGGAACTGGCTGCTGCCACCTGATGGCATTTGCTGCAACAGCAAATTATGCCCAGCACTTTTGCAAGAAAATTCTCTGGGTGCTAATACGCACTTGAGACATGCAGCCAGTACAGCAGAAAACACACCGACAGGCAAGGAGGGGGCGCAAGCTTTTTTCAATATCCAAGAGATCTGAAAATCCGAGAATCCAACGCTCAGTCCTTGCATTGTGAATAAAGCCTGCCCCAAACTTTTTAAAGCCAAAAGCAAAGAAGAAAAAGGCTGTATCTATGTCTGCCTCTATGCTTCCGTCTCCTTCTCTATGTCGTTTTCTCTCTCCGACCCTCTCTCTCTTTCCTGGCTTCAGTAATCACCTGCATTAACTTTGCATTATTTTAGTCAACTAAAGTTTTGGTCAATTTGCATTATTTTAGTCAACTAAAGTTCTGGTCAACTCGGCTTTCCCTGTGCCCCAGTGAACACGCTTCCTTCTTTGTGTGCTTTGCATGCTTGCCTGGGCATGATTCAGTGCATGTTACTAACCAGGGTTCGCCCAACTAAGTGTAACCCTGAATGTCCTTTTATGTGCTTTTGCATGCTGGCCTAAGAATGATACTTCAAGGAGTCTTGCATGCTTGCCTGAGTATCACACTTTGCAAGTCATTAACCCTTGGTTATTGCTTCACTTACAGTGACTTGTACAGCACTCGAAAAGAGCTCTCTCTCTCTCCCTCTCTCTTTCTGTCTCTATCTGTATCCCTCCTCCCTCCCTCCCTCTCTCTCTCTCTCTCTCTCTCTCTCTCTCTCTCTCTCTCTCAAAAAGCTCTCTCTGTTCCACCTACTGCCACCTCAATGCAAGAAAGCCTATAGCAGTCAGCAGTTGGACAAGTTACGTCTGTGCCCATCTGAACCATATCATACATACACGCATGCGCACACACACACACACACACACACACACACACACACACACACACACACACACACACACACATATACCTGTGTATATGTATATTATATATATATATATATATATATATATATTATATATATATATATATATATATATATATACCTGTGTGTGTCTTTATTACATATACACCCAGCATCGAGCCCTAAGGTAACCCATTTTTAGAGGTTCTTCGGATGATCTTTATCTGTTCACATCAGTACTCTGAAGTCTCCCACTGAGATAGAAGCTGAACCACTGCAGAGCAGTGCCAGTGATGCCCAGGCGAGATGAGAGGCGCTCTAGAAGAACTTTGTGATCGATAGTTTCAAAAGCTGCCGAAAGATCGAAGAAAACAAGCAGAGGGAATACTACCTAAGTCGGCATTCCTTAGTCTGCATTCCCATCTGAACCATATTAGTAGCTAACAGTGCAAGTATCACGTAAGAATTACGAGGCAAACAAACAGATCCTTAATAATTCATGCTTGCCAAGCCTCCTATGGCCACAAGCAACCAATGAATAGTAGCCGTTTGAGTAAGCCACCACAAATAGCCACCGTTATAGCAAGATGGTGGTGTCTAGATGGACATGGGAACAGGCGTTAAGTGATGCAAAAAATAAATTATAAAAAAAAATGTACCAAGTGGGAACTTGGCTGGAAAGCAGCCTCGGCAATTCAGAATGCACCCAGCCTGGCACACAGCCAGACACGGGAGCCCTGACCACAGCATCTACTTCCCCCTGCCCTAGCTGCAGAGAGAGAGAGAGAGAGAGAGAGAGAGAGAGAGAGAGAGAGAGAGAGAGAGAGTGAGTGAGAGAGAGAGAGAGAGAGAGAGAGAGAGAGAGAGAGAGAGAGAGAGAGAGAGAGAGAGGGGGGGGGAGAGAGCCAGTACAGCTGCTGCAAGGGATGAGCTACCTGCTGTCATTCAACGCCACCAGCCATCAAAAGTAGGCTAGGTGAACTGCAAGCTTACAGTAGCAGCACAGCACGGCTCGCGATGATTGGCAGGCTGCCTTCTGGTCTCGGTCGCAGTACAGCTGAAACACTTTCCTCGGCGATCGTTGGGTGATCGTTTTCGGTCACTCAGCCAGCGAGCAAAAACTTTCCGGCCATTTTGCCAATGTTTCTTAGTACCTGTAAGCAATTGCAGCACCGTGTCTGTGGCAAATGAACGCTTGCCTTAAAGACATTCGATCCTGGATGTTGGCAAAATTCCTTAAGCTTAACGAGGCTAGAATGGAACTGCTACTAATAGGATACCCCCAGGCGTGTGGCTGGACTAGAAAACTTTGCTCTTCTAATAGGTGATGCAGTAGTTCGACCACCACATTGTGCTCGAAATTTAGGTATCGTCTTTGAAAGCTGCCAACATTTTGAACGTTTCATTAAGAAGACTGCATCCACAGCTAGCCATCAACATCCGATCTCAATCTATGGATAGGGACTGTCTACCACGGCAGCCTAATAGAAAATTTCAACTAGCACCTCGGTTCTGTCTCGGCTAGATTATTACAATTCCATTTGGGCAGTGGTACCAAACAAGCCACTAGGCCATTTCAGCAGGTGATAAATTTGGCATTTAAGAATAGTTAAAAACAACCTAGAAGTTTGACCGTGTGTCTCCTGTACTGAAGCAGCTTAGATGGCTTCAGGTTGATCGAAGGGTATAGAGTAAAGTTCTTTCGCTGACCCACAAGACCTGCCACGGTTTGGCTCCTTCAGCTGTGATGGCTCACTAGGTAAGGCGGTTGCTTTTCACGACATCGGTCCCGAGGTCGTGGATTCAAATCCTGCGGTGGGCAATCCTTTATTGCCACTGCAAGCAGTGGTGATAGCCGTAAAGGCTCTTCTGTCGCTATACAATAGAGGCTGTTAAATCAGCGAGTATTTTTCGTACCTAGCCAAACTGCTGCACTAGTCCCAGCCTCCTCGAGCCCTCATGTCCTGGTCAGGACAATACAATACCCGTTCCGTTCCGTTCCTTCGTTTAAAGACCGTTGGCCACCGAAGCTTTCCTTCCGTATGTCCTAGACTATGAAACTCACTTCCACAGTTCTTATGCAACGACATCTATTCTCCTGCTGCCGACAGAGGCGCATCCTTTCCATCCGTCCAAACTTCCGTGCTACTCGCTATCTCAACCGCTCTCCTGACTCAGCTACGTTTCCCACTTTCTCTTAGTTGCATGAGATGGAAGATTGCTGGCTACTGAATGAGTACCGAGAGCGTCCTTAGGCTTTGAGTTTGCTATACAAAGCTCTCCTGTGTAACACCTGCATAGTCTTTGTGGCTTTGAGGAGTTACAGACGGAGATAGATAGCATTACATTACTTCCTGGGTCGTCGGTTCGAGTCCTGCAGTGGGCAATCCTTCCTTGCCCACAGCACGTAGGGGTGATAGCCCTGAAGCTCTTCTGCCGATATATATATATATATATATATATATATATATATACATATATATATATATATATATATATACATATATATATATATATATATATATATACATATATATATATATATATACATATATATATACATATATATATAATGGGCAAAAGTTTCAGAACAAGCGCTCCTTTCTAAAGCTCCAAGGCAAGACCTCGTTCGCAGACAGATGCATAGCTCAGTCAAAGCGGCTAGATGAGCTGCATAGGGGAAAACGAGAGAAGACTCTGCTCAATCTACAGTCCCTGCCCCCCATTGCTAGCGCCAGTCTGCTTGCTCATAGGATGAAAAGTTGAATATTATTATTAATAAGCATAGCAATAATAACTCATTTGCATAGTTCCCTCAGAGAACTTAATTACTTTCTGGGCATTTCACATATGCCATAAAGAAAGTATGATCAATGGTTAGCAGTAACATGTACAATGTTAACAAGCATAGAATAGTTAGGGTGACATGCAGTATCAACATGTAAATGAGGTTAGTGGCAGCATGCAGTGTCAGCACCCACGAGCACGTAAAGGAAAAATCACAAGGACACATATATGCTGTCAAAAACAAGTGCCTTTTAACTTCTGTTTATATGTTGCCATGTGCGGAGAGGAGTGTCAGTCGGAAGTGAGCTCCAGGCTTTGAGATCATAAGAACTGATGGCACGGTCTCCAAACGATTCGAGGTTCGTACGAAGTGTAGCTAACTGATCTGATTAAGAAAAGTATGTGGTACGGTGCCTAGCCTGGGTGGGGAATAGTTTTGATGGTAGTTCTGATTGCACAGATCGGCAGACCAGCAAGCAGAGAATCACTGAAGTGGAGACGGGATGTCACAGATGCATGGATCAATTTAGATGCAGTATCCCTCGACGTATCCATCTCGACTTCTACAACTCACTGCTTACTGGCCTACCGGCATGTGCGATCAGGCGATTGCAGCTGGTGCAAAACTCCGCAGCTAGGCTTGTCTGTCGTGAGCGTCGCAGTTGCCACATTACTCCACTTCTCGCCGACCTGCACTGGCTACCAGTCAAGCAACGAATTGACTTCAAGGTTTTGTCGCTCACTTAGAGGTCACTTCATTCTTTGGCTCCAGCCTATCTCTCAGATATACTACCCCATCAGGCCAAGCATCGTACCACCGGCTTTTCGGAATCCAGCAGTCTACAAATACCTCGTACAAACCTCAAATCCTTTGGAGACCGTGCATTTAGTTCGTATGCTCCCAAAGCCTGGAACTCCCTCCCGACCTGCGTCGGAACATCCACTGATTTGAACACATTTAAAAAGAACTTAAAAACACACCTATTTAGGACAGCATTTAGTGGGTCCCTGTGATTCGTCCTTGATGTGCTTATGCGTGCTGACACTGTGCATGCTGCCACTAACCACATTTGCATGCTGACCCTGTGCATGTCACCCCTAACCATATTATTCATTTTGTTTGTTTATCAAGCTTAATATTAGTTACCATTCAATTGCATTTCCCTTTGCAGCAAATGTAAAGCGCCTAGAGAGAGATTGAGTTCTCTGAGGGCGCTTTATTAAGTGCATTATTATTATTATTATCCCTGTCTAAGCAAGCCCGAATTTTAGAAATGGCATGGAGCTGAAAATAGGCAGCTGATGTGGTCGTCTAGTGAAAGGTCACTTCGGAACAGGACAACTAGGTTTCGTGCAGATTCAACAGGAGCTATGCTGGCAGAGCCAAAATTTTTTTAGCATTGACCTTTCCAATTTCCGAGTCACACATTTGTTTGTCCTTTGTAAGTCAAATTTATTGTCATTTAATTTGAGAAAGTTTGCTGCCAGCCATGTTCGGATGTCAGCAATACATGCGGCAAGGGAATTGACAGAATTCGACATGCTGGATGGCTGGGAGGGATCAAAGCTTCATAACATTGCTAAAATTCAGGCTTGTTTAGATAAGGATACCACGTCCAAGTTGGTCCATGCATTCGTGACATCCCGTCTCGACTTCTGCAACTCACTGCTTACTAGCCTACCGGCATGTGCGATCAGGCGATTGCAGCTGGTGTAAAACTCTGCAGCTAGGCTTGTCTGTCGTGAGCGTCACAGTTGCCACATCACACCACTTCTCGTCGACCTGCACTGGCTACCAGTCAAGCAGCGGATTGACTTGAAGGTTTTGTTGCTCACTTTTAGGTCCCTTCATTCTTTGGCTCCAGCCTATCTCTCAGATCTACTTCCCCCACCAGGCCAAGCATCGTACCACCGGCTTTTCGGAATCCAACAGTTTACCAATACCTCGTACAAACCTCAAATCCTTTGGAGACCGTGCATTTAGTTCGTATGCTCCCAAAGCCTGTAACTCCCTCCCGACTTGCATCAGAACATCCCCTGACTTGACCACATTTAAAAAGAATTTTAAAACACATCTATTTAGGACAGCATTTAGTGGGTCCCTGTGATTCGTCCTTGATATGCTTATGCGTGCTGACACTGTGCATGCTGCCACTAACCACACTTGCATGCTGACCCTGTGCATGTCATCCCTAACCATGTTATTAATTTTGTTGGTTTATCAAGCATAATATTGCTCACCATTCAATTGCATTTCCCTTTGCTGCAAATGTAAAGCGCCTAGAGAGAGATTAAATTCTCTGAGGGCGCTTTATCAAGTGCATTATTACTATTATTATAATTATTATTAAAGCATAGGTACAACTGTGTGTCATCTGCATAGAAGTGAAAGCCAAGATTGAGCACGGCAACCACATCGGCAAGAGGGAGAGTATAAACTGTGAAGAGATGCAGATCAATCATAGAGCCCTTAGGTACTTCATACTTCAGTGCTTCCTCAGATGATCTTTGTCTGTTCACAACAATACTCTGGAGTCTCCCACTGAAACAGAGTCTCGGCCATTGCAGTGCAATGCCAGTGATGCCCAGGCGAGATGGGAGACACTCAAGAAGACCTCAACCATCGCTCAAAGGGAAGTATCAGCAAGTGGCATGCAGAGTGAGTCGTTCAGAGTGGGCCGACAGCTTAATATCAACAAATGTGCTGAGAAGGATAGGGGTGGGGCATAACTCCCACCCTCTGCAATTCCAACATGCAAGTGGCTTCACACACCACAGCTTGGGTGCCAGCCGACCAGATCACCCACCCAACCTCCAGTACTGGCTTTGCTAAGGCCCAGGAATCCAGCAATTCGTAATTATGCAGTACTCTCCGGCTGGAGGCAAACCATTTGCGAGGTGGCTGCTGGTGCACAGTGGCATCTGCAGGCCAGAGCTGTGAGCATGCAGAGGTGCATTAAGAGGTGCAATTTCTTTTAGGAATCCTCATACTTACACTAGCGAGCTAATTGCGAGTCAGTGAGCGGTCTGACCTCGGAGATCTCGTGTTCTACTCGGCCATCTTGGAGATGCAGTGTTTTCAGCTGCAGGGCTAATGTTGGCCACACACTGGCACCGGCAGCTGCTTAAAACAAAAATGAAGCAAAGGCCGACGGATTTAGCAGCCTCACTGATGTGTTGATAGTTTCACAACAGCCTAAGTGGCTGTAGCGCTACTTTCAGTCGACAACAGATGACTGAATAAATGATTGAATTCTATTAAATGAATTTCTATTAAATGAATGAAGGCTTGAGGATTCGAATCGACCAAACGACCTTAAAGTGCAATCTACAGATCGAATACTAGAATGCACAGAAGGTTTTCCTCTTAGCTAGAAAATTCCCAGAATAATAACTCAGGCATGTATCACTTCCATCACAATATCTGAATTCCTAGTCTCGTCCGAAAGAAAACTCCTTACCGTGCATAGAACTTCTGCCGAAGTAGGTGGCGACTGACATGCAAGACCTTAAACAAACTGTCCTTTTCAGAGTAGTGATCTTTAAGTATCTTTTTGCTTAAATTCAGAAGGTTTTTGCTTAATTGCAGAAGCTTTCAGACAGAAGATTGTACAATTGAAGCCTAACGGCAGCCAAACGCAAACACCAGGTGGCATTACGCAATAGCACCTCCGGTTTGAAATAACAATACTCAGATCTCTCTCTCTATATATATATGTATATATATATATATATGTGTGTGTGTGCGTGTGTGTGTGTGTGTGTGTGTGTGTGTGGGTGTGTGGGTGTGTGTGTATCTGTGCACTTAACATGTGCTGTAAAGGACTCGTTCAATTGGTAAGTGTTAAACGTGCAAGTGCAAGCACGCACAAGCACAAAAAAAGACAAATCAGGGGGACGAATGAAATGTTAATATTAACAGGTAGGTTTTTAATGCCTTATAAATGCCGCCCATTCTTGGTTTCGTGATGTCAGTCGGGATTGAGTTTCAGACTTTGGGAGCAAACGAACAAGGTCTGCAGATGCAGCGGCTCGTGGGGATACACAGGCACTGTTGACAACTGTGCCGTGTACCCAATATAAACCAGTCAGTGCACTCGTAAGTTTACGGAAAATTTCGCTGTTTCAGTAGGGGTTCAGGTGTGTTTAGGCGGCGCCATCGGTGCAGGAGCCGAAGCCGAGGGTGAAGGTGGAGACGACTCCAAACACTGTACGGCGATCCACAAACAGGCGTACACTTCTCGCGTGGTCTGGAGGCAGCACTGGACCTAAGACAAGGACTCAAATCATTAATGGAGCACTCGCGTAGTTAGGCAGCCTACTGTGCTTTGATTCGCCTTGCACGAAAAACGCCCCCACAGAACCAACACCAACAATGTATTCTACTACTCACAGAGCAGAGGGAGCACGACTTCACTCGCCCCTCTCTCCCACTCGAGTCTCTTCTCCTCGACCTCGGCTGTCCACTGGCCGACCCCGATGGTGAATCCACCATCCGTTCACCAGCGGGTCATCGGCCTGTGTCAACGCCTCATTAGAAGCTGACCACAGCTGTGCACAGGCCCCTCTCGGGGATGCTCCCACCAGCTGTTGAGGAAAGGAGCGGTACCAGCCCGCATGCAATTGAACTACACCTACCTGATAGCGAACGAAAGCGGACGCCAAGTTGACAGTTGACAAGGCGTAACTGGGCTCACTCCGAAAGACTATAGCTGGACTCGCTGTGTAGTCTCGCCGCTGACTTCCGTCGACTCGAATAATACTGTAGATGACACTCCGCCGATTCGTCGACCCTAGACCGTTGCTACAACTTCCGAGCTAATTTTTAAAGCGATAAATGTTCTCAGCGAAAGTCTGCACGCAATCGCGTGAAATGGCTCGCCAGGTGTTTGCTACTCTCCACGTCCAAGCAGCAGCTCTCCACCGAAACTGCTCTCCACCGTATAACAAATGAAATCCTATGCTGTAACGATGACGGGAGTGTCAATGCCTTAGTGTTTCTAGATCTATGAGCTGCCTTCGACGCCATTAATAATGATATCCTACTCAAACGATTAAAAACAACGATCGGTCTGGCAGACAGGGCACTGGCGAGGTTTAAATCGTACTTGTCTGATCGCGTTCAGTCCGTTTCGTGTCGGGGTCAGATCTCAGCCACCAGACCGGTCACTTTTGGAGTACCTTAAGGGGCCGTCCCCGGTCCCTTGCTGCTCCCCCTCTATACTCAACCTCTGGGAAAGTGATTAAGCCGAGCTGGTTGGATACAGCTTAGCCGAACTGGTTTGGTCCAGCGGTTTAGGTGCTCGCCTTGATCAAAGCCAGGCAGAGGTCGTGGGCTCAAGCCCCGAGGCCTAAATGAATTGCCTGAACGGCGATTAAGTTATCTTGGGGCGCTATATAAATAAATTGCATTATATTAATTGTATTAATGTCCATGGAATAACATATCACTTTTATGCTGACGATACTCGGCTGTATTTGTCATTCAAACCGTCGGAATCTGCTGCAGCAACTGATAAACTGAATGCTTGCCTTGCCGACATTCGATCCTGGCTGTCAGCAAATTTCCTTTTCTAAACGACAATACAACGGAACTGCTGATTATAGAACATCCTAAGCTTGTAGCTTGACTAGAAGGTTTTGCTCCTATAATTGGAGATGCTGTTGTGTGACCATTACCATGAGCTTGGAATTCAGGTGTCGTCTTCGACAGCTGCCTAAATTTTGAAAGCTTCGTTAAGAAGACTGCTTCCACAGCTAGCCATCACGTTCAATCCATGTCTACGATTAGGAACTGTCTTCCACTGTGGCCTACAAAAGATTTAACCAGCTACATCGCTCGATCTCAGCTAGACTATTGTAGTTCCCTTTTGGCTGGGCTATCAAAAAAGCTACTAGGCCAATGCAGCTAGGAATGAATATAGCTACAAAGCTAGTTTGCGAATCTCAGAGATTTGATCATGTGTCTCGTTCGCTAAAAGAGCTAGGATGGCCGCCGGTTAATCAACGGATACAGAGCAAAGTTTTCACACTGGACCACTAGGCCCACCGCGGCTTGGCTCCTCCATAACTAGCTGAACTTCTGCACCAGTTTCAGCCTCCTCGTGCCCTCAGGTCCTGTACCGACGATAAATTAGCTGTTCCATTCTTCCGCTTAAAGACTGTTGGCGACAGAAGCTTTTTGTCTACAGCTCCTAGACTGTGGAACTCACTCCCACGATTATTACGCAACGACAACTACTCTCATGCTGCCGACTATGGCTCATCCTTTTCAGTCTTCTTGAGCTGCTACTTCCATAATACTCGCTACCTCAACTTTCTCCGGACTCTGCTATGCTATCCACTTTCTCTTTGTTGGGTGAGACGAAGTTTGTTGGCTACCGAATGCGTAGTGAAATCCGCTTACGCTGTGAGTGTGCTATACAAAACTCTCCTACGTAACAATCACATAGCCTTTATGGCTTTGTGCGGTTACAGACGGAGATACATTACGTAAGAGCGTTTAGCCGATCATCGTATCCTCATATTTAGCCGATCGTCGTATTTAGCCGATCATCATATCACCCTTGCCATCCGTCCTGAGCTGCTAATTATATGCTACTCGCTACCTCAGCTACTCGCTAGCTCTGCTGTGCTTCTCACTTTCTCTTTGTCACGCGAGATGAAGTCTGTTGGCTAACGAATTCGTACCGAAAGTCGCTGAAGCTGTGAGTGCCCTTTACAAACTCCCCTGCCGTAACACCCACATAGTCTTCGTGGCTTTGCGGAGTTACAGAAGATGATAAGTTACATTACAACGGCTGCTCATAGACTTGGCCGGACGAATGCTGTGCCGTTGAGGGTTTTGACAGCGAGCGATTTCCGGCCGGATTTTTTCCGGCCATTTTCGCCGAATCGAGCTCAGCAGCTTTAAAAGCGGCATTCACCGCGGCCGCCTACGAACGCCCGTAACCGCAACCTATATATATATATATATATATATATATATATATATATATATATATATATATATATATATATATATATATATATATGTATGTTTCTGCATGCGATGTGGCTGCCTTAATAAGGTCTAGCAAAAAGAGCTCGTCTCCTGAAGACCCTATACCTTCATCTCTGCGGTCTTCACTAGCAGACCAACTTAGCCCTGCCATAACCAAGATTTTTAATGTTTCTTTGGGAGGAGGGGTCGTCCCCAAGTCCTTCAAATATATATATATATATATATCGGTATTTGTCGCGCATCAGATCGCTGAGACTGGTGCCGCGCTACGATCGCTATTCTGTGCGGTACTGCTGAACCAATTTAGAAGCTGCAAGAGCCCGTTTGTAATTAGATCGATAGATAGATAGATAGATGTAATTATCTATCTATACTTATGTACTTATCTATATCTATATAATAGATAGATGTAATTAGTTTGTGTACTTCATTTTCTTTCTACGTTTAACTTTTCATCGGGGTTGTTTGTGCGCTTGCCTGTACGCGCTTGCTAGGGCGACTCGGAGCACGATTTAGCGGATGACTTTTTAGTTAAAGTTGAAACGGCGGCAAGCTTACTTATTCAGATTATGACTGATTTTTATTATTCGTGGTTCTTGGATTTGAAAGGCTCAGAACCGATCATGCGATAATCTATGGCCGAGGTCGCATTAAAACTGACTCCATGCAATAAGCATTCGGTAGTGCATTCGGAGCTGGTCTCTGCATTAAAATTAATTTGAGCTCTAAGCCACGGAGCTGTTTGAGTAGATCGCATCGTGGCCATTGTTCAACGCCTGTAACCCTCATTTGCGGTCACGTAGACTTATCTAGGTTATATCTAGGACATGTCACAATAAGGCACGGCACTCCTCAGCTGATTCCGCTAATGTCGGCATACTTGTGTGCATCGTTGCTGCACCTATTTATTTCAATACATGTCGCTAGCCGCCATTTAAGGCTTACAATTTACCTCGGACGAGACAAGCACGCGTCGGATGAGCCGAAAGCACCGTCAAGAGCTTAGTGTGCGGCCTAGTTTTGACCGGACGTGGAAGCTGCTAAATCACATTTGCGACAATGTGTGTCATTAGCGCACAGCAAAAAATATTCAATATTGTTATCAGCCTAATAGACTTAGCCATTGCTATATCTGCATGGCCCTCATTAGTTAAGGAAGTGGCAATGCACCGCCGGGAATGTGTTCAAATGTGACGGTCGTAATATGCCAGACTATAAACGCAAGGTATCAAACAGCTGCAAGCAACGAAATCAGCAACACCAAACTTTCAAAGGCGCAAGGAATCGTCTGTGCAATATACGCCAGTACGACGAGGTTGCCTGGGGCAGACTAGCTTAAATCGGTTAATGGTCAGCAGCACGACTCGCCAGCGTGGCGGCAAACCGTCGGATGAAGAGATGCAGCTGCAGCGCTTTCTTCTAGCCTTACTTGCTGACTGCGTTGAAAGTCATAACTAAATGAGGTTGTATAAATATATTTTTCGCAGCTCACTCTCGCCTGCTAATCTCGGCGGCCGCTTTGCAAGCGGTCTCCAGTTCAAGCACAACAGCCAAGCTCAGAGGTCGCCGGACGTAGCATCACAAAATCGTTTAAAACTCGTACAAGTCCTTGAACGCTATTAGGCTCCAGGCCTTACATCGCAACCGAGACGTGGACTTGTCGTTGCATCTTCTGGCTAAACACTGTAAGCAGGCAGTCATCGTGAGTCGACGTCAATAGTCAATCATAAGGCTAAATAGATCGCCTTCTCCCGTCGCACCGACTCCAGCTTTGTCTGAGTTGCTAGAGCGATCGCACTGAGACGTCTCATTCGCCGTTTGCAATGCTAATTGTTTCACAATCTACCACTAACAGTGTAACGTCAACGCTAACGTCGTTGAAGACTTTTCTACACCTCACGGTCACCTCTAGCCATCAGCCGCCTGGAGCTGCTATTGGCGTCATCTTCAGGCTAGCCTTAATCGTCCAGTTCTCACTTGACAAAGTATCCATTCACCGAAAGCAAAAACGAGTTAGCCCTCACGGGAAAATGTATGGGTTCGATTGGCATTATCGCCAGCTCAGTCTTAGCAACTCCCCCAAGGTTGTAGGCTGACCTTGAGCATGTCACCCCCTAACCATATTATTCTTGTTGTTTTTTGAGCATGCTACCACTAACCACTCGATCGCGCTTCCTTTGCAGCAAATGTAAAGCGCCTAGAAAGAGATTGAGTTCTCTGAGGGTGCTTTATCAAATGTATTATTATTATTACACAATTAGAATTCTATCGGCATCTGGCAAGGCGATTTAACACTCTCTTTAGCAGATCTCTTTATATTTGCATTCACCACAGTAGCAACAAAATTAGGTAAATTAATACCTGGTGTTTTACAAGCAAAACTGCCTTGCCTCATCTCCTAAACTCGTAGCCCAATCTTTAAAGCCGTTAGCAGGTGCTTCGGAAGAAACCGCCAAACAAATGGGCAAGCCCCTACGAGGTGCTCTCAATAGCATGATCAATAGCACTCAATAGGGGTCCCTTATCAAGTGCTTGGTGCCAGCTACAACTACATCAAGATAGGCTCAAGTCCGACAAAATTTAGCAGCGGTGATCGAGTGAGGAAGAAGCATGCAGCCGTTCGATTGCACTCGGCGGCCCCGCTGCCTCCGCTGGCTTCCACCAAGACCGACCCGGGAGCTCGGGAGGTGGCAAGGCGGAAGTAGACCGAGTGGCTCGGCGACAGACAGCAGCTCCGAATCGACGCGGCTGTCGATCGCGGCTCAGGTTTTTTGCTAGCAGCCCGAGCGAGCGAGCAACCAGTTTGCAGTGCGTCTCACGATGTGCAGGTAGATACGTACCAAGAGCTCAGTAACCTTCGACTGGACGTGCCTAGTGGCTCATTAGCACTCCCTGCGATCGTCGCGGATTAGCTGACCGTGGTGAGTATGAGCTGAGCAACGACAAGCGATAGAGATGCAGGCGATCGTGTCGCCATCGAGTAGCGGATCGAGTCGCCAGAGTGAGCCTCTTTAATTAGCTGGCTCGCTGGGTAAATGCGAGCGGCTGCCCGCCCAGCTCTTGCCGCCCGTGTGTGCCCGAGTCGCACCTTATTGTCGCCGGACGAAGACCTAGAGCTACCGTTGGCTAATGCTGAAACGATTGAAATGGCATACAATATCCTATGGCGTCTGAGCGAGCCAGGCTTGTGCCAGCCGTTGGGCAGCGACATACCCCAACATCCTTCTTTAAAAAGTTCTCCGATGTTTCTGCATGCGATGTGGCTGCCTTAATAAGGTCTAGCAAAAAGAGCTCGTCTCCTGAAGACCCTATACCTTCATCTCTGCGGTCTTCACTAGCAGACCAACTTAGCCCTGCCATAACCAAGATTTTTAATGCTTCTTTGAGAGGAGGGGTCGTCCCCAAGTCCTTCAAATCGGCAATCGTTAGAACCATTCTTAAAAAGCCTGGATTAGACACAGAGGTCCTAGCAAACTATCGCCCAGTTTCCCCTTTTCCGCTCTTATCAAAGATTCTTGAAAAATTGTTGCTAAGGAGCTGGTTGAACATATTGAAAATAATGGAATGTCAGAAACATTTCAATCAGGGTTCAAGAGGCAGCACTCCACTGAAACTGCTCTCCTCCGTGTTAACAATGACATTCTACGTGGCAACGACGACGGGAATGTCACTGCCCTAGTTCTGCTAGATCTGTCTGCTGCCTTCGACACCATTGATCACGAAGTTCTGCTTGAACGATTGAGAACAATGATCGGTCTGGCAGACGAAGCAATGGCGTGGTTTAAATCATACTTGTCGGATCGTGTTCAATCCGTGTCGTGTGGGGTCAGGTCTCAGACACGAGAAGGGTCACCTGTGGAGTCCCTCAAGGGTCTGTTCTCGGTCCCTTGCTGTTCTCCATTTATACACAACCTCTGGGAAAAGGGATTAAGGCACATGGAATAGGATATCACTTCTATGCTGACAATACTCAGTTGTGTTTGTCATTCAAACCGTCGGAATCTGCTGCAGCAACTGAGAAACTGAATGCTTGCCTTGCAACCATTCGATCCTGGATGTCGGAAAACTTCCTGAAATTAAATTATGATAAAACCGCTGCTGCTCGTAGGACACCCTAAGTGGGTGGTTGGATTAAAAGGCTTTGCTCTTCTAATAGGTGATGCTATTGTGTGACCATCACCAAGTGCTCGTAATCTAGGTGTCGTTTTCGACAGCTGCCTCAATTTTAAAAGCTTCATTCAGAAGACTGCTCCTACAGCTAGCCATCACATCCAATCCCTATCCAAGATTAGGAGCTGTCTCCCACAGTGGCTTGTAAAAAACTTAACTAGCTCTTTAGTTCTGTATCGGCTTGATTATTGTAATTCCCTTTTGGCTGGGCTGCCAAAGAAAGCTATTAGGCCACTGCAGCTGACTATGAATACGGCTTCAAGGCTAGTCTTCAAGTTCCAGCGGTTTGAGCACGTGTCACCTTTGCTGAAAGAACTAGGATGGTTGCCGGTTGAGCAAATGATACAGAGCAAAGTTCTTACGCTGACCCACAAGGCCCGCCACGGCTTAGCTCCTCTGTACCTAGCTGAACTGCTGCATCAGTTTCAGCCTGTTCGCGCCCTCAGGTCCTGTGTGGACAACAAATTAGCTGTCCCATTCCTCCGCTTAAAGACAGTTGGCGACAGAAGCTTTAGCTCTGCAGGCCCTAGACTGTGGAACCCGCTTCCACAATTCTTACGCAACGACAACTACTCTCCAACTGCCGACTATGGCACATCTTTTTCAGCGGTCCTGAGCTGCTACTTCTATGCTACTCACTACCTCAACTGCTCTCTTAACTCTGCTATGCTTCCCACTTTCTCTTTGTTGCGTGAGACGAAGTCTGTTGGCTACAGAATGCGTACCGAAAGCCGCTTAGGCTGTGAGTGCGCTATACAAAACTCTCCTGCGTAACACCCACATGGTCTTTATGACTATGTGGAGTTACAGACGGAGATATATAACATACATAACATCCGATGCGTGTTTGCAAATAGCTCCTCTCACTCGAATGACCACGAACAAGCACTTACCATTTCCACTTTCCATGGACTTTGCCCAGACAACCGCGGCGAGCTGTCATACAATCCTCCGGCCTTCCCAGCCAGTGCCGATGCAGCAGCTGCCGTGCATCCAAAGCCTTGAGAAGTTGGCGGAAGTGAGCTGGCCCCCCCCCCCCCGAGACCGGCGAGGGGCGTAGCATTCGGCGGCTGGTGTGCTGCACTTAAGGCCACGTTTCCTTGCCGAAAGTTTTCAGCCTTATAATAATAATAATAATAATAATATTGCACTTGATAAAGCGCCCTCAGAGAACTTAATCTCTTTCTAGGCGCTTTACATTTGCTGCAAAGTGATACGCAATAGAATAGTAAGTAAAATCATGCTTGAAAAACAAACAAAATGAACAATATGGTTAGGGGTGACATGCACAGGGTCAGCATGCAAATGTGGTTAGTGGCAGCATGCACAGTGTCAGCACGCATAAGCACAACAAGGACGAATCACAGGGACCCACTAAATGCTGTCCTAAATAGGTGTGTTTTTAAGTTTCTTTTAAATGTGGTCAGGTCAGGGGATGTTCTGATGCAGGTCGGGAGGGAGTTCCAGGCTTTGGGAGCATACGAGCTAAATGCACGGTCTCCAAAGGATTTAAGGTTTGTACGAGGTATTTCTAGACTGTTGGATTCCGAAAAGCGTGTGGTACGATGCTTAGCCTGATGGGGTAGTATATCTGAAAGATAGGCTGGAGCCATAGAATGAAGAGACCTAAAAGTGAGCGACAAAACCTTGACAGCGGATCCAATTTTCCTATCCAGAAGATTGAATCGTTGCAGGAGCAATCATTCTTTTTTCGCTGGCAGCTCATTCGATGCTAGCTACGAAGAGCGGAGACGAGAGAGGTCTCTCACGTCTGGCCTGGGGCCAGACACCTGTGAGGACACGAGCCCTATAACTCAAAATAAAAACGAGCCAGACCAAGTCACTAGACAGTTAGTGGCTGGCAGCTCTCTCAGCGATCTCCCGGTCGATCCAGACTCGAGAGGAAGATGGCCGGATGTGACCACTTAATTGTTGATCCGTCGACGTAGGCGTGCGAATCGGAGGGCCATCGGGCATTAATGGTGCTGGGTTAAAACCTCGTGAGATAGAAGCTTATTCTTTCTTAAGTAATGAGATGCAATAAGTTTGCAGCGCAACCAGGTACTGTCCGCAAATGTGACATGCTTGTACAAGAAGACAGAATAAATAAATAAATATAATTCATTTATATAGCGCCCCAAGAGAACTTAATCTCTATTCAGGTGCTTCACATATGCCTCGGCGCTCGAGCCCACGACTTCAGTCAGACCTTGGTCAGGGCGAGCACCTTAACCGCTAGACCAAACCAGCTCGGCAGTCTTATAAACTGGGCAAATTTTGTAGCAAGGATATCTTACAAGAAGCGTTGCCCTGATTTACATCATTAGCGTCCACATCGACTTTAGAGCCAGAAGGCTCGCGTTCAAAGATTTAAATAAGGATTCACTTTCCAAAGAGAGACCTACCAGCTGCTAACATGTGGGAGATGATATTGGTTAAAGTTGGCAACAAGCCGATTGCTTGAGACTGGTAAAAAAATATCTTAGAGGTCGCAGGCGAACACCGAACTAATCTCAGTAAACAGTTGTTCCCAAAGTCAGATGAAAGAATGCAAGCGAGGTCATGGGGAAAGTACGTTAGAGCAGCTTACAGGCTACCAGCTATAACTTCGTTTCGTCAGCTTGTTCACCTGCTCACATCATATTGGCCCAGTCTTGCTTGGCGTCTTCGTGATGTCCCTCAGGAAAATTGCAACTCTGTAATTGCATCTTTTTGTGCTCATGCAGTAATGAGTTCAAACATTAATTCGTACCAAAAAATGCCATGACAGGTTTTTCACAGCAAGCAGATATTCGGCTGATTATATCAAACGACTTCACGAAATATATGGCCCTTAAATGAGGCCGCCAGTGACGATGGCTTCCTTAGTTGGTTTAAAAGTTTTGCTGGTTGCCTAACGTGTGGCTAAAGTCCTATTTGGATAATCCATTTGTTTAGCAAGAATCACTTGCAAAATCAGTGGGAAAAAATTCGGGATTAAATTTGGCTCTGAGATAAGTCCCAATAAAGTACAGCTTAACATTCAGGACGAGTGCCTACTCATAAACGAGCTGAATGGTTTCACCCTGACTTTCACACAAAAAACACATGAAAATCTAGACAGGCTAAGTCGGTACAAATAATCATGTTTTTAGCCGCATTGAACAGCAGACGCAGTTTAAGAGTCCTGACTAAATTGAATTTAAGTAATTAAGACTCGATGCAACTCATCCGTTGAGCTTATCTGTGGTACACTGAGCTACAGAGGATCTGATTAAGGCAATGTTTCCTAGCGGAGTGGTTGCAGCCTTGACAGCTGATCCGATTTTCCAATCAAGAAATTGTACTAGTTGTAGAAGCAATCATTCATTTTCTTTAGTGGCTCATTTAATGCTACGAAGTGTGGAGGCAAGAGAGGTTTCTCACGCAGTCTGGCCTTTGGCCAGACTGTGATTACACGGGCACAAAATGAAAACATACCTATTGCTTTACCAGCATGCACTGCACTTTAGTGCTTCAACTAAACTACCCAAAGAGTACCACTTGCCTAGATCAGTGGGCAGACGGTTATCTCAATCGGATCAAGACTTCCTGATTGCCTTTACTTGACTAAGCTTCTCACAGAATACTTCTCAACACAAACGGGTGATTTCCAGAGCGCAATGGGCCCTGATTATAAGATTCGCTTTACTGGTGCCCTGATTATCAGATTCGCTTGCAACAGCAATCGATAAGATTCAGATAGTGTGCAGTCATTATGTTTGAAATCTCGCCAATATTGCGCTCCTTTGTCTGTTATGGACGAGGGCCTTTGTCATACCTGAAGAAAACGACATTGGCTAAAGGCAAGTGGTGATAAAATGAAGCAACATAAGCCGCCAGCTTAAGAGCTCTATGCTGAGTGTACTAGTACTAGCGCCGCATCCCCAGGTGCTACTACTGTTCGGTTGCTTTCGAAATCTGCCGGGTCACATTTGCTAGCAGCTCGGACGCTTTCGCTACCTGCCGGGCCACATTTGCTAGCAGCTCGGACGCTTCCGCTACCAGCATCGCCATCTTTGCTAGCTGCTCGTACGCTTTTGATAGGCTGCAACAAGGCAATACGACGCATTAGCTGGCAGCTCACTGCCATTGTCATCCTACACGTTCCGCTTGTCCGAAGTCATTTATGTAGGAGAAACTAATCGCCAACACCCGTAAGACTGTTAAGTACGGGAAAATAGACTACACATTTTGGACAATTGTAAAATCACAAAAGAGAGAAACGTGTGCAAGCTGCTTTTCGAAAGCGGAAGCTTAAAACAAACGACTCGCCAATGAAGGAGGCCGGCGACTATTGGCTGCTGCACCAGCGATTGAAAATCGAAGGTCCGTTGCAGTCCAAGTCGAACGAGTCTACCGCCGAGCCAGTGAGCAACATGGCGATGCACGTGTTAGCCATACAAACTGGCGAGCGGCCGCTCGCATGGGCTCGTGGGTTTGCAAAGTCAGCTGGCCCTAGGACGCATGCATGGAAGGCACACAACATGGAGCGGTGGCACGATGCCTACGGCTACGGCCCTGCTATTAGGCCAGCTGGCCTCTGCAGGTACAGGCTCTTACGAATGAGCACAGGCAAACACGCACGGGAGTAAGCACTTACGTACAAGCGCAGGCACTTAAATTAGCTTCTAAGCATGCATTTGAGAAGCCCGTCAAGTTTAGATGGAAAACTCTAAAAAGGGAGGCACGTCAAGGACACTCACAGCTGCCAGTTACTCGTTCGTTGGGTCGGCTTAATTACTCACACCAACTAATGTAAGGACAGCACTGATTGGCGTGTTTGTGATGCAAATCAAACGGCCAAAACGCGGCAAGTGAAATAGGATCAAGAAATATCTGAGCAGAGCAGATCTGCGTCTGTCTAAGTTTTGGTCTGCTTTGTTTTCAGTGGCAGATTTCACACTCCAGATGTCAACGGCTAATGGTTACCCGGTGAGAACTTTAAATATTGGACACCTCGGGGTCCAGGCCTAGACACCTTGCTTTCACTCTCCATTACTCTGCCTCTTGCTGGTGTCAGTTTCATGAATTGCGAGCCCTCAGTGAACAACTGTTATCATGGCAGTAGATTCATAAAGTGGCACTTGTGGGGTGACACATTCGACCTGGAGATGGGTTGTCATCAAATGCAGCTTCATAGTCAGGACCAGTGCCAACGCGAAGTCGCGCTATTCTAAATATCTTCACCCTCTAGTCAGCATAAATAAAATCCCAACCACACGAAGCAACCAGCAAGCTAAGGATCGGCAGCTTCATCTGCTGGCGATAATGTCGATTCAGACACAGAATAGAAATAAGGCCTGGATATAACCAACGCAGTGTTTAACCTGTCTCTATAGGCACGCGGAGCAGAGGCCCATCGGGCATCGGCTGGTGTTGGGTTGAAATCATGTTACTTACGAAAGAGTAAGCTTCCATTGCACAAGATGCAATGCGTTTGCAGTGCAACTAGGTACTGCCCGCACAGCTGACTTTATTGTAAAAGGCGACGGCGGCTTACGCGGTAAGCTTATAAAGTAAGCGTATTTCTTCACAGATGTTCCGCTAGAAAGATTTTTTTGATATAACTTAGTTTATCGACGATCTGCAATGGCCGTGGAGTGTGAGGCCCATCGTTCAAAAGGTTCTACTAATGCTGAATGCGAACATTTCTGTATACTGACTAGAAAAGAGATGGAAGGCGAAAAGAATAAACCGGAGACAGAATAAGTTACAAATAGGGCTACATATTTTATTCTCTAGTACTAAATACACTCTGCATCAAACGTCAAGTAATGCATGCTGAAAAAAAATTAACTGAGTTACGAAAATGAGGTATCTAGAATGCTTGATTCCACAGACTATTCAGCTGAGGACCCATTCTGTTAATTACTAACCTGCGCAGCAGCTTTTACCCTACAGAAAAGGTCCCATTCGCACGGGCGGACATTAACAAGAATTAGAAAAAGACAACTATAATGTCGCTAAAATTCAAATGAAATTCACAACGCGACAGTTGAGCATCCAGCCACGTAGGGCGGATTAACGGCACCGACCCCCGGCGGGTTTCTATCGCAGGATTGACCTACGAGTGTCCAGCCAAGGCTGGGGTAAGACACTTTACGGCAGGACGGTCAGTAGCCGTAGCCGCCTGAGCCGGAGAAAAATAAATCCTAGCTGAATGAACGGCCTCTTTTTGTATAGCGACAGAAGAGCCTTCACGGCTATCACCACCGCTTGCATCGGCGATAAAGGATCGCTTACCGCAGGAATCGAACCCACGACCTCGGGACCGAGGCCGTGAAAAACAACCACCTCACCTAGTGTGCCATCACGGCTCACCAGAACGCGAAGCAGACTGCGCCAAACGTCCAGACTCAACCGCCGCAGGACAATCCAAATGGGACAGCCACGGAAAAGCTAATAATAATAATAATAATAATAATGCACTTGATAAAGCGCCCTCAGAGAACTCTCTCTCTCTCTCTCTCTCTCTCTCTCTCTCTCTCTCTCTCTCTCTCTCTCTCTCTCTCTCTCTAGGCGCTTTACATTTGCTGCAAACGGAAATTCAATTGAATGGTGAGTAATGTCATGCTTGTTAAGCAAACAAAATGAATTACGTAGTTAGGGGTGACATGCACAGGATCAGCATGCAAGTGTGGTTAGTGGCAGCATGCACAGTGTCAGCACGCATAAGCACATCAAGGACGAATCACAGGGACCCACTAAATGCTGTCCTAAATAGGTGCGTTTTTAAGTTCTTTTTAAATGTGGTCAAGTCAGGGGATGTTCTGATGCAAGTCGGGAAGGAGTTCCAGGCTTTGGGAGCATACGAACTAAATGCACGGTCTCCAAAGGATTTGAGGTTTGTAAGAGGTATTTCTAGACTGTTGGATTCCGAAAAACATGTGGTACGATGCGTGGCCTGGTGGGGTAGTAGATCTGACAGATAGACTGGAACCAAAGAATGAAGGGACCTAAAAGTGAGCGACAAAACCTTGAAGTCAATCCGTTGCTTGACTGGTAACCAGTGCAGGTCGGCGAGAAGTGGTGCAATGTGGCAACTGCGATGCTCACGACAGACAAGCCTGGCTGCAGAGTTTTGCACCAGCTGCAATCGCCTGATCGCACATGCTGGTAGGCCAGTAAGCAGTGAGTTGCAGAAGTCGAGACGAGATGTCACGAATGCATGGACCAGCTTAGACGTGGTATCCTTATCTAAACAAGCCCGAATTTTAGAAATGTGATGAAGCTGAAAGTAGGCAGATTTGACTGTGGAGCTGATATGGTCGTCTAACGAGAGGTCGCTTTGGAACATGACACATAGATTTCGAGCTGATTCAACAGGAGATATGCTGGCAGAGCCTACTACGGAAAAGCTACCACGGAAAAGCTACCACGGAAAAGCCAGCGTTTCCGTATGCAACGCTATGCAGGGCGTTGGGCTGCCAGAATGGCTGCGAGACATCTCGCGCACCTCCTCGTCGCACCAGCCACGAGGACGGCGGCACGTGAAAATCAAGTGCGACTGCACAATGAGAAATATGGCAAGCTCATAAATGGTTGCAACGCGGGTAAGCCCAAAACGGGATCGACTGGCAGAGGGCACGCCTCATGGCCGGGGCTAACCGGTTCTTTTACCTTGAACGATAACGACTACTAAGAAGCATCGAAAAAGTAGGACCGAGTTTGTGTGTAACTATAAAATATAGATTATATATATTATAATAGGATTATTAATTTAATAATCCTTGTTTATTATTATTGTTTAATTAAGCAGGACCGAGTACACACAAAGTAGTTGCACTATAAAAATGATCCCCTAATTAATTAAATCTCACGTCAGCAGGACTCAAATAGTCTGACTTTGAGCAGGACTCGTTTTGTCTCACCATTCAGACGAGAAGCACTGGAGTTCCCTGCTGTCGTGCGGTTATCGTCTGCAGCTTATTGTCAGCAGCTGATTGTCCATGAAGGTCCTCTCTCCTCGATGCAGACAACCTCGACGAGTACTCAGCTACAACTCGCAAAAGCGAACTGAATTTGAAAACACTCGCTAAAGATGAGCATTGTATAAACATTGCGATGCACACTTGTATATGCAAAAAGTTCAGGTCATCCCGCACCTGTGTAAAGACGCGTCTGCGACCTCATACTGAATGTGTGAAACCAGGTCCCCAGAGCATCTTCAAGTCATTTCGCTTCGGTAGAGCTTACGACGAGCCGAAGACGCAACAAGTTTTAGTTTTTTCTCATGTCGCGACGTAAACAGCTCTTATGCAGCGACATCTAGTTTCCAGCTGCTAACTGCGGCACATGCATTTCAGTCCACCTGCGCTATTACTTTAAAGCTCTAGTCCGCATTGCTCCTTGCTCCGACTCGCATACGCTTCCCCCTTTCTTTTTGCTCCCCGGAATGAATTCTGTTAGGTACAATATGCGCGTCACAATTCATTTTCCAACTTCGCTTCGTATCGTGCAGCGTGGAGAAATTAAGCTGCAGCGCTGAGCCACGAGGAACGTTGACATAAAGTAGACGCATTAAAAGCAATACACGGAACGCAGTCTGCAGCAAAAGATGCGTCAGGATGCCCGGGCAACGATACAAAAGTAATACCCGGGCATGTTTCGCAGAGCAAAATCTCCTGTAACCAATCGAAATAGTACGCTGAAAATGGAAGAGGTCATTTGCTTTCGTGACATGACTCGAGGGCTTACGGAGGCTGATACTTGTGAATCAAGTGATGCAGGTCTAATACTAACGATATCAAAGACAGAACCGAATTTCAGTGCATTCAGGCTGAAGGTCAGATCACCAAAATTATCTAATGCAAAAAAAAAAAGAAGCGGAAAGACGCATGGTAGCCGAAATTGAGCTGAAGAAGCTCGGAGGTCGGTTGGGTCGAGGTCGACGTTGCTAGTATAAAACCCTCAAGTCTCCTCAAGGCTCCTTAGGAAGTCTGAAAATAAAGCACGTACACAGATTAGTATGCGCATAGTTTGCGGCCAGACTGGAATACACATAAAGCTTACGCTGAAAGCTTACGCTCAGCCATCCAGGGAGGCTTGTGAAAAGTGAGCTTCCTAGGCAGCTGGAACATCCGGAACAGGTTTTAACACCTTAGGACGTACGTATCGTAGCAGTCACGACAGGACAAGCAATTCTCGGGCATCTTGCTCGGAAAATATTAGGGAGGGAAAATAATGAAATTACTGGTAGTCTTGAAATTAGCATCTTGGAGATGGATTCGCACGCAAACAGGCGGGAAAATTAGACAAAGAGACAAGGTATCTCACGCAACCCAATTTCCTGTAGTATTCTGTCCGGTGGACGTCTTTCTATGAAGAATGCAGCTAGTGCCACAGCATGGAGAAACGGGTCAGCAACCTAGATGAAGTTGCATGATGAAGCTGTATGGACAGTGCCGGCAGCGATCGGCAGTGGATCAATCGGAATGCGGTTCAAGCTTCCTGTCAGAGAAGGCTCGAGTGACTTCTGGAGAACGCGTCGCGTGCCTGCTATTGATACGACGCTACATATATATATATATATATATATATATATATATATATGCATATATATATATATATATATATGCATATATATATATATATATACATATATATGTATGCATATATATATATATATATATATATATATTAATGCTTGGTTGCAGGTGCCGATGGTGAAGCAGTGATCTCGAAGACCTCCGTCTTGTGGAGGCTATCAATTTTCCTTCTACCATCGGTTGTAACAGTGCCCTGAGAATTTTATTTTAAGGCTAAAGGTCAGGTTAGTTAACCCGTCGTTGCTGCCAGGAAGAGCTCAAGTAACTAAAGGCAAGTGCTCAAGTAACTAAGGGATGCAGCGAAATGCGCCGACTCGCTCCGCCATGTCGCTTACAGAGAGATCTGTGAGCCTGTGAGCACTTTTAGCACATCATGCCCTGCAAGGTGACTCTCGGTGAGATTGCTTTACTGCTATGCTAAGATGGTACCCTTCTCTCCAGGTAGGCCCTGGGGTCAAGAATCCAAGGTTCAGCCTCCTGGCAGGGAGGCTTACTTAAACCATGAGTAGCATTTGGTAAGAACCATTACTGAAGCCTTTTGGTAATACGAACAGTTAATTGTGCACTAGCGGCAACCCAAAAAAATGACGGACTTGGAAGCGTATGGTATCAGCCAGATCGCCAATTCAAAGCTGCATCTCAGGCTGGAGTTTAAAAAATACTGCACTGCTGTAGCTGCAAGCATCCGTGTAATGAGACGGGGATAAAAAATATACACACGCATAAATAAATGTGTATGTGTGTCTTTAAATCCACTGTAAAAATGCAGGCATGTTGAACTCATAACCATAGCTGTCATTGGGAGGGGTTCACGCAAGGCTTCGACGCTTAGCCCATCCCAGCTGGAGCAGCTGCAGCCGATGCTTCACCAGCTGCAGCCGATGCCTCAGCGAGCTGATTTGACCCAAATATTCTCACCCGGACCAAGGCATAACCGAGGTCGTGGGGTCGAGCCCTGAGGCATATGTAAAACGCCTGAATAGAGAGTAAGATCTCTGATGGCGCTATATAAATGAACTACACTGAATTATATATCCCAGTGCCATGACACATACCGCAGCCGGAGTCTTTGGTCCTTCATAAGTCACAAGATAAAGTCACAGATAAACCAAGTTGAAGCAGTGAACCAATACCGAGACCAACATCGACTTGTCCTCCGACGACAGGCACGAGAGTCCACACTTTTAAGAATCAGCATATACAAAACCTGCTGAGGGATATATTTTTGGAACTTAAGGAATAGCGATCAATTAAGCCTGGTTCGAACCGAGCCCCTCTGGCACATACGGGCTGAGCATCCAACGCTCTTACCCACCTCCTCAGCTGGAGCACTGGTGACTTTGCGAGTGAACACGCAGAAAATGTTATGTTATTTATGTTATGCTATGCCAGTGTTATGGAACGCCGAGTGGGGGAGTATTATATATCTGCTGGGACGGTCCTTTTGCGACTACCACTTAGCCAACTTAAAGAGGGGAGGAGCTCTGCTGCTTTCATCTGATTGGACCCCTGTCATCGAGGGAAAGCGAACCCCACTGAAAGATGAGTCAGCTTCAGCGTTCACCTGATCTGATCCCTCTAACGGAGACAAAGGGCTCAGCAGCCGAAGCCTGTTTAGACCTCTATCAGAATGAAGTGAGGGCTCAGCATCAGCGTGAGCTTAAAGCAAGATAGGCACTGAGAGAAACCGCTTCAGAACAAGCTGGCAAGACAACGGGAAATGAAAACAAATCAAAGGAGAGGACTAAATGTCTATAATAAGCAGAGGCTGCAATGCATTAAGGCGAAATAGTAGTCACAAGAGAAATCCTTAATAGAATCCGTTGGGATGCTAGTGTTTATTGCTATAAGCTATCACCTAATGGTACAAGTGACAAGGGGCGACAAAAAACCACCACAAATACTAGTCCTTGACTAGGAGTCGTCCTTCTGCCCTAAGCATGCGAACACAAGCACATCTTACAACTGGTATGGAGCAGTTGGCATAATGTAACATAATGGGAAAAGCTCTCGAGCATATTCGTCTTATCAGAGCAGAGACACACAACAAATGACAACCAAGAAATAGCTGTAATGAAATGGCATGCCTGCAAAGTAGACAGTAAACGTAAATTTCAGGTATTTTAGCAGTCTTACTAACGTGACAGCTTAAGCGACTATAGCTCCAGCAGGCAGTCTATAACATGGAGCTGCCTGCTGCAAGATTCGTACACACGACCTTGGTCGCCAAGTGCGATTCCTTTACCCCAAGGCTAAGAAAAAAAGCAGGTAACGACTCACTTAAAAATTAACTGAGAACGAGGGCAATTCTCGAGAGTAAGTTCGCCTAAATTTGTCATCATTTCATCATCAATTTGTCATCACAAAGCTGAACAATGCCACGAGCTTGCATTTTGGGCGTCTTTGCAGCTGAGTCATTCATTAGGAGTTTGTGAGTCGGGCACTGGTCGACGTAAGTGAGGTGAAAGCTACTTACCTTATAATATTGAATCGTCGAGCACTAAACCAAGTCACTGCTTTGCCTTCTGACAGCTTGACTACGACTACTAGGAGTGCCGGTTTGTGGTAATTTCAACAGAATCAGCTTGATTGACGTCATGGATGATGGTCGAGAGCGGAAAATACTAAGTGCAACATATTGCAAGAGTATTTTGATAAATTGTATGAGCATCATCGCGTAAGGTCTTGAGTAGACTAGTTGATATGTTCTGCAAGCCGTGGTTCTCGCCCGGTAAAAGGCAATATCTTCCCAGTAGCAGTAGCCATTCGCAGAATAGCACCAATCGCTAGCTGCATTTCAAATACCAGGAAGGCTTCAAACGTGAGGCTCAAAGCGAAAAATCATAAAATATGAGTAGGTGACCAATTACCTTAGTTTGACATCGCAGCCAGTATGACTTTTATTTTCGAGCATTGGGAAAGCGCAAGGCACGGTCGATGACTGCCCTAGCTGGCGTACGTTTCAAGATCATTAGACACCTCGGTGAGCAAGCAGCCATTTACCTGCGCTGGCGAACGAAAAAGACCGCTCACCGAGTGGTGCATGAGCGCCAGCAGCCGAGATGCAATCCGATGTGGGCTCTTCGACCTTGGCAACATTCAGCAAAAAATAAATTTTCATTATATTCGCTATGGTCTTTTTTCGGCGTTCTAAAACAAAGTGCACACTGCAGCACAACAGCCAACGGGGGTGTGGCAGTGCATCCGGCTACACTTTGCTATGCTGATACTGTGCTGATACTCGAGAGCTAGATGCAGTGGTTGATTGCTCCGAGAGCCGCGAGATATAATAGTAATAATAAACCTAGCTGCTTAAACAGCCTTTTTTTGTATAGCGACAGAAGAGCCTTTACGGCTATCACCACCGCTTGCAGTGGCGATAAAGGATCGCCCACCACAGGAATCGAACCCACGACCTCGGGACCGAGGTCATGAAAGCAACCACCTTACCTAGTGTGCCTGGGCAAGAAGGCTATGGGCAAAGTCGATGTCACGTACGTCAACGGGCGAAAATGAGTCGCCTAGTTACGATGGATATTGTTTCGACTGCGATTCGATCTTACAGAGCACTGGTCCAGTGGTACAGAGTCTAAAAGTGCACTCCGCCATGCTTAGTTCATTAGCTGTGCTCTCCTAGCAGCGCTTGCAGCACTAAATCCCAGAAGCAGACCGCACCGGCCTACCTATCCTGGACGTTTCGAGACCCGAGTGACAGCTAGATGGATGGAGAGAGGAAGCAGTCAGGCAAATGCAGCCCACACTCGGAGCATCACGTGACAGCACGTCAATGACGTCACTGCAGTTGGGCCATGGATTAGGGTCCAGTGCTGCCATCCTACCTTACTTTTTCTCCGGTGCTTTGCAAACTAGGTTCTATAGCCGATGGTTCAGTAGTAGCAGACTACAAGAGTTAGCGGCCTGCAGTGAACATAGTAAAACTACAAATCTTTCTAGCCACCCTATTTCCCGTTAGATATCACCTTATTCCTATCTCTGAAAATTCTCGCGAGGTTCTCGCCGAGACTCCACACGTGGCCGCCGCCTTTGCTGCTCTCGTCAGCCGACTCTGCAGCGTGGACACTGCGTGGAAATTGCCGCCGCCTCGCTCTTGCTTATCGATCTCCACCCGATCTTTGCACTAAGAGCTAATGCGATCGGCTAACGGGACTCGGCAATGTCTCTCACCTTCTCGCCGTTTCGTTAGATGGCATCCTTTGGGTAAAGCCAACCCCACCTGTCGCGTCAAGTGACACTGGGGCAGTCATCGGCATCAAGATAGAGGCTACAAGCAAAGTTTTGGCCCGGCAAGTCCCAGCGCACCTCAACTCGGTCAGGCCAGCAGCGGAATGTAATTGACTGCCCTGGACGGAAGCCGCACGCCTGATTGTGCAAGCAGTGACAACCAGGCTCAGAAGCAGGAAGAGTCCGAGCAGCATCCAGCAACAAAATCGAGCAAGCTCGATGAGCTAGCCCGTGCTCAAGCTCATCTTGCGAGAAGTGCTTTTCACACAGCTCAAGAGAAATGGCTTCTTATTGCAACGCACCGACCGAGAAGCATCGTGTCCGTAATCGCAGCAAATCACATGAAAGACGTAGTGCTGTTCTTCGAGGAGCAAAGCCCCCCTGCCGAAGTGGAAATATTATTTGCGTTTTCATTCGTGTATATTTTATAGGTTCATTTTCCTATGAATTCTCTCTCTTCAGCCCTGTGGTAGTTACGTGAAACTCGAGCATTTGCTATTTTCGTTCGTTGTAAGCCACTACCATATCTCGTTTGGCTTCCGGAGATATATATATATATATATATATATATATATATATATATCATCCTATATATGTCATCCTGTCTCTATAATGCAAGCAATTGTGAATATATATATATATATATATATATTCACAATTGCTTGCATTATAGAGACAGGATGACTGACTACCGAAATTGGCTGCCATGAGTAGCCAATAGTTTGATAGTTTGGGTACTGACAGGAAATGGCTGCATTGGCTTGCTGAGCCCCAATCGGCTGCTTCAGCAACTAGCTGAAGGGAAAGTGATGCCAACAGTGGCGTACCGAACCGGAGGGGGGGTAGCAGGGGCCATATGTCCTCGGGTGCTACATCAGGGGTGCAGGATCAGGGGTGCTAGATCAGGGGGGCCAAAATGGGTGCCTGATACTGGGGGGGGCGTCATCTATGTAGTTCGTCCCTAGCGAACAATATCCTAGGAATGTCACTGGCTGCCAAACAATAAATAAACACTACCATCCTTATTCTACTTCGTAAGCTTGCTAGCTTAATGAATGGCATAATCCTGGTGCTATATAGGGGTGCTGCTTTACTGTTGAGGAGGTCCAGAGGTCAGTGGAATCGAGTCCTGCCCGGCAGGCAGGAGATACCCGGCAGGTCGCGGCCAAGCCTGCAATATATAATAAGCCTGCAATGCAAGTCTTTGCGAACATCAGCAGGCCGGACTCCACTGACAGCGGTTCTGCATGGCGGTTGATACCGATGGGATTATCCTCGTCCAATGCCGACGTCGGCTGAGTAGCGTTCCTGGTGTCTGTCGGCGACTTGTCTGTAGTTCAGCTAACCTGGCAGTTAAACTAAGATGGTAAGCATTCTGAAGTAGTTCTGCTGCTTCGTTTGCATAGCTGTTCAAGGAAAACGACAGCTGTGTAAGCATGAGCTCAAACCCAGTAGTGTCTGTCCACCGATTCTGCTTAGGCTCACGTGCAGTGCTTAGAATTACTAGAAGAATCCCAGCAAGTTACCACGTGATCATTAATGCTTGGTTGCAGGTGCCGATGGTGAAGCAGTGATCTCGAAGACCTCCGTCTTGTGGAGGCCATCAATTTTCCTTCTACCATCAGTTGTAACAGTACCCTGCGAAATGACACTAACCTGGGCACTCTAAGCAGTGAATTGCAAAACACTAGTTTAGCTCAGGGCTAGAATTGTGGTTTCTGGTGCTTTCACTTTCCTCTCGGTGTGTTACATTATGACAAACGGTGGCAGCAGGTTAGGCAAAGGTTGGAATGAACCTTAACATAAGAAGTCCGTGTCGTTGGCATGCACAGCCTTCTCCATAGTCTCCGAGTGGTTCAAGTAAACTAAGCAGCCAGAAAAAAAAGCCTTCAAAGCCCGAATCGCCGAATCACCGCCGATTCGCACACCAGCTGGCAGTCTTTTCTTGCTGCCATACGTTATGATGGGACGCATGCCCCGTGTTGCTATAATTCAGGAATTACGATTCGTTTGCGAGCAGTCATAATCTGACCACCACGTAGCATGCGAATGTTGCAATGACGCAGTATCCAGAATTCAGTCTGCATGACTCTGTCGATGCTGAAGCATTTGCTTTTCGAGTGTCAGATTCAGTCGTAGAGAAAACAGCAGCCGAGAGATTAAGGAGTAAGAGCTACCAATGGAGATGGAGATCGTAAAGCTGAAATAGGAAGCCGATCGTAAGCAGTTTAATCGCACCTGGCCATCACCTTCAGGTAGGCCCAGGGACCTCCAAGGCTGGCCCTGGTTATGCCCCTCTATTTTGAACTCTAGACGGGTCCTCGCTCTGTAGAATAAGTTGCTTTGGCAAGATGATAAATTAAATCCTATAAATCCTATAAATTCATGTTTGGTTTGCAGCGGAACCTAGCATTTTCCAAGAGGATTCAATCATATTAGAAGTGTACAATAAGAAGCTTGCATGGGGTGTAAGCGCACCGTCTTAAACACACACATACACAGACACGCACGTGTGCACGCATGTAATGTATCTCCGTCAGTAACTCCACAAAGTCATAAAGACCACGTGGGCGTTACGCAGGAGAGTTTCGTATAGCGCACTCACAGCCTAAGCGGCTTTCGGTACGCATTCGGTAGCCAACAGACTTCGTCTCACGCAACAAAGAGAAAGTGGGAAGCGTAGCAGAGTTAGGAGAGCAGTTGAGGTAGTGAGTAGCATAGAAGTAGCAGTTCAGGACCGCTGAAAAAGATGTGTCATAGTCGGCAGTTGGAGAGTAGATGTAATTGTGGAAGCGAGTTCCACAGTCTAGGACCTGCAGAGCTAAAGCTATGTTTGTGTGTGTGTGTGTGTGTGTGTGTGTGTGTGTGTGTGTGTGTGTGTGTGTGTGTGTGTATGTGTGTGTGTGTGTGTTTATGACTCTGTGTGTGTGTTTACGACTCTGTGTGTGTGTTTATGACTCTGTGTGTGTGTGTGTGTGTGTGTGTGTGTGTGTGTGTGTGTGTGTGTGTGTGTGTGTGTGTGTGTGTGTGCAAGTGTGCACGCGCGGGTGCACACTCGCTCACGCACACGCGCACAAACATGAGATCGTATCTCGACGCTGCGATGCTTCATTACTTTCTTGCCTTGCCCCATCAAAACCCTTTAAATCCTTGCTCAGCCCTTGTTCCCATAGCTGATGTTTGATAGCATCTACTCTAGCCGCTTAGCACTTCGAACTGACCTAACATCCAGGATTTAATTTTAATAATAATAATGGGCCGCTTGCATGCGTTCTATTAGATTTTAATCTCTATACAGGCGCTTTACAACTTCGAGAAAGTCAATACTTAAGGGTCGGTTTCAATCATGGTATCAAGCACAAAAGTGAAGAAATATGATACCTAGGGCCAGCTTAAAACAGCTCAATCTAAATTTAGATAAATTTAAATTTCTCAATCTTTAAATTTTTATTATATTACTTGTAATTTTATTTTTTTAAACTATTATTAATTAACAATATTGTTATCAAAACCAGCTAAAAGCTAAAGCAAAAATGAAAACATTCCCAGCTACCGATCAGTAACAGCCATTGCTAGTAACATTTGCTGAATCACAAACAGGGACGCTCAAAAGCTCACCACAAAAAGGCATTTACCAGGGCTAAGGGAAAGTTGATAAAAAAATATCTTGAGCTGAAATTTTAAAGTTGCAGCACGACTTCAGCCATTTCCGGCCACACCGAAACTTTGAAAATTCCCAAATTTTGAAAGAGGTCGAATAGGAGGGCGGGTGGAACCGAATGAAGTGACCTGTAAGACAGACTCGCGGGACATTTAAATGGATTCTATGCTGAATGATAATCATAACAATGATACTACAATTATAAAGCGCCCTCAGAGAGGTTAATCTAATAATTTCTGACACTTTAAATGATGTACTTGGAAGCCTGCCAGTGAGGCTCTTCCCACAGACGTAGTGTGTGCCGTGGCAGACAGCTGAGCCTTGAGAGTTTTTGAGCCTTTGAGAGCCTTGCTGAGCCTTGTACTACAGACCAAACGAGCTACTGAGTAACGATACCAGTGGAAGACATTAAGGAGCACATGCCGGTAGTCTTGAATTATGGCGGGAATTACAATTATCTTGACAAGATTTCACGAATGCGCACAATAGTTTTCATCAGTCGTACCTTTATTTAAACAGGAAGTCGTACCTTTTATTTAAACAGGCAGTCGTAAGTTTTGTTTAAACAGGCAGTCGTACCTTTTATTTAAACAGGCAGTCGTACCTTTATTTAAACAGGCAGTCGTACCTTTTATTTAAACAGGCAGTCGTACCTTTTATTTAAACCGGCAGTCGTACCTTTTATTTAAACCGGCAGTCGTACCTTTATTTAAACAGGCAGTCGCACCTTTTATTTAAACACGGCCCTGATTAAGTTAAAACTTCTTTTCATCTTCGGACTGTATAGACAACAACATAAGGTCAAGAATGTTCACAGCCCTAATATATGGACTTGTCTAGTTTGCTTTAATTGTGCTATAATAATAATAATAATAATGCACTTGATAAAGCGTCCTCAGAGAACTCAATCTCTTTCTAGGCGCTTTACATTTGCTGCAAAGGGAAATGCAATTGAATGGTGAGTAAGATCATGCTTGATAAGCAAACAAAATGAATAACATGGTTAGGGGTGACATGCACAGGGTCAGCATGCAAATGTGGTTAGTGGCAGCATGCACAGTGTCAGCACGCATAAGCACATCAAGGACGAATCACAGGGACCCACTAAATGCTGTCCTAAATAGGTGTGTTTTTAAGTTCTTTTTAAATGTGGTCAAGTCAGGGGATGTTGTGACGCAAGTCGGTAGGGAGTTCCAGGCTTTTGGAGCATACGAACTAAATGCACGGTCTCCAAAGGATTTGAGGTTTGTACGATGTATTGGTAGACGTGTTGGATTCCGAAAAGCGAATGGTACGATGCGTGGCCTGGTGGGGGAGTAGATCTGAGAGATAGGCTGGAACCAAAGAATGAAGTGACCTCTAAGTGAGCGACAAAACCTTGAAGTCTATAACCCCGTTTGCTGTATCCTGCAACTTGGAATCCCTCAGATTCGTTGGTTTAGCAGATTGTTTAGCCGATACTTGGACTTCGATCGCAGAAAGCAGTTTCAAATCGAATGATACATAAAACCAAGTTGGTAGTTACAGAAAACCTAGTGTCACTTATTAACTGCAAAGTCGAATCCTGAACATAGACAGGCACATCTGTGGGACATTAATGTGGTATTCAACATGACCTTTCAGTCGTTACCAATAGCAGTTCTGCAACCAGGTCGACTATGCAACCAAGCAAAATCTGGCAGTTCCCAGATGAGGACAGTACAGTCAAGTTTATTAGTACATTTTCTACTTCTAATGTAAGACTAATCTAAATGCCTGCTGAAGCATCTGCAAGCTGTCTCTGCCTTATGGTCATGCTGTGACCAGTTGCTGCCATTGTCGGCTGCTAATACGGCTGCTGGCTACTCCTCCACCTGCTTCATTCAGCCTGCTGCTGCTGCTGCTGCTGCAGCATTCGTCGGCTCATGCTGTCGGCAGCGACCTGCTCCTGCATCTGCAAGCACATTTCATGCCATACCAGTAGTAATAACTTTGAGTGTGCTGCTGCAAACTCAATCTTATCGGATTTTCGGAAATTTAAATTAACCTCGTCTTTTTTATGTGCTTAATTACTGGACGGCTGCTCCTTTGCCAGCTAGAAGTACCCAAATGAATAGCGACAGTTCACTTAAACCACCAAACATCCGGTATCCTACTGAATTTGCCAAGTTTTAGTAGTATTTGCAAGGCCACATTCATTGTTTCAAACTCAGCCTGAAAACGTTTTGCTTCAAGCTTCAGGAGAATCTTGAAGCTCGAAATCTTTTGTGTAGCACAAGAAACCAAGAGTGCATATATATATATATATATATATATATATATAAGATTATACATAATATCTTATATATATAAGATATTATGTATATAAGATATTATATATGTGTATATATATATATGTATATAAGATTATATATATATATAATCTTATATACATATATATAAGAGCATATATATGTAAGAATATATATATATATGTATATATATATATATATGTGTGTGTGTGTGTGTATGTGTGTGTGTGTGTGTGTGTGTGTGTGTGTGTGTGTGTGTGTGTGTGTGTGTGTGTGTGTGTGTGTGTGTGTGTGTGTGTGTGTGTGTACGTGTCAGTAGGCATATGCTTGGCTTTACGTTCGCTGGGCCATGACGACAGCATCTACCAGACTTCTGGTCAACTTTTGGGCTACAGCTAATCCAACGGCCTCGAGAAGCAGCAGAGCTTCGATCGCAGTGTCTGACTGCTGGAATGAAGCATCATAATATTTTCTGCGCAAGTACTGACTAGAGTCAGTATGGACAGCTTGATTCTCTTCTTCTATACCGTTTGTTTTGTGCTTTTATGTGGCCACATACTTCCTTCTCGTTAAAGCATTGTGGAATAACCGAGTTCAGTGCAAGTTGCTGCTGGATTAGAAGACTTCCATACAGGTATAAGCCTGGGATTCAGCTGCTGCTGCTCATGCAAGAATTAGCTAATCGAACATGGTGCAGTAAAGATGCAGCAGCTTGCAGCCGACCTCAGCTGGGGTAAACTAATAGGTCACAGAAGCCCCGTGGTGCTCTTGGAATAGGGATAGTATGCATAGACCAAAACTGCTAATATGACAAGTCTCCAGACGAGGTCATTGCCAGCGAGTGGGCTTCAGAGGGCAGCCGAAATTTCGGCAGCTATGCGAGTCAATCTGATTGCTTTTGGAGATTAAGCGATTCACTGCTAAGGCTGGAAGAATGCTGCCATCTGTGTAATCGTGCAGCAATGTATAAGACCCATCCATGCGCTATAACAGCACGAGAACGATGCCATCCGCTAATTGATTTATGTCGTCTCTATGGTGGCCAGCAAAGATCCTGCAAGTCAGCATGGCTTCAATTCAGGGAAGCTGTACTACCATAGCAGTCAACCCTCTTGACAGGCTCACCTAACGAACAAGCCTCGCCAAGTAACCCGATATAGAAAGTGGTAAATTGACCTACTCAATCCTATGTCCCACGTGGGACATGAGCGACCCTCTCACAAAAAAGCTGCACTGGGTTATTATGTATACCACTTTGAACACAGTGCACTGTAACACACAAGGAAAGTCAGAGCTTCGAGTGTTGGTCAATTTTTGAGGAATCGCAAATGATCGGTCCATCGACTGCTGTGCACTGCCTGATCATAAAGAAGTGAAATGGCTCACTGTTTCAGACACTGAGTGGAGGACGTGTTATGACAGTTATGCATGTATCTCGACGATCGGGCCTTCGGGTTTGTATGCTCCGAATGTCTGAGATTCGCTACAAGCTTCTGTCACAAACCTACTGCCATGCTTGCTTGTGCTTAATTCAGTGCATCTTACGAACCAGGAGTCGAATTAACCAGTGGCTATGGGCTGATTCTTGCTTCCTTTTGTGTGCTTTTGTATGCATGCCTTTTTCGCTTGTCATTACTACTTGATTAACGCTTGTCCTGCGATCTGTAAATTGCAATCATATTGCGATCTATCAATTGTATCATGTCACTTTACATAAGACTAACCAATATTTCCTCCAAAGGTTTACTGTGCTATTTCAAATACTGTAGTATTTGTATTACTAGCAAATCTGAGAGATTAGACACTAAGGCAGCCCAGAGCTCTACACCGTTTTCTTCGAAGCATCCATCTACCAGTGAAAACAGTGTAGACAATCGCTGATGGCTCATAACTTTGCTGATGTAGTGTAAAAATGCATGGGTGTGCATTATTAAAAGGCTTGCCAAGGAATGTGCTTCCTTTGCACCACTAATAACATGCCTATGAAGATATTGAGTTCTCTGATGGTGCTATAACAAATGTATTATTATTCTTATTATAATCTAAGGAACCTCAACTCAATGTGTCGACTCTGCTGGGCCGACATATTTATGAATGAAGTTCAAGTTGTCTGAGACAGTAGTCGCGATAGGTAGGCGTACCAACCAGCTTCAAGATAAGTCGGTCTTGGGGGCTATACCAGTACCATGTGACACGTCAGCAAGAGATGCCTCATAACAGCTGGTGCAGATTCGTGCATTTCGTTTGAGTTGGCTTGCCCAAACGGTAAGGCACCCTCTAACAGCAGGCAGACCTCACTGTCCAGCATCCGTCCAACCACAGGCAGCCAAGGAAAACCGCACAGAAAGTACCACCATCTTTCTTGCGAATGTTGTCTGCTATCGTGTTATGGTCATTAGCAATACTCATAGATTTGATTTAAAGTGAAGTGTATCCCTCTTTTCACTGGGGTCACTGGGGACTTCGATTGCCGAATCTAGGAGATTCCCCCTTCGCCCGAGAGCGCACAAGCGGCATGCACTGGTCGGCTAGCTGAAACAATCCCTGACGACTCACCCACCCAGCCTCACAACGCATATGTCAGAGGACCTGCCAGAATCTTGTGGTCAACCTGAATTTATTTAAGAAATGTTTATCATAAGTCACTGTATTAGAATGGCATACCACTAGTCGTGTTGTATGCTCACGTTTACTTTCATTACTCCATGCTCAGCTTAAAAATGCCAGTATCAAGGCTTGAAGCTTGAAGATCTCTCTAGTTCTGATCATGAGCAGCCGGTGGTTAAGCCTTGGGGAGTCTTGATGTACACCTTGACATCTTGATCTTTACTCTTGATGCACACGGGGCCACTTACAGTGATGTTAATAACAGTTCCTACCAAATCGGAGATTTTGCGTAACATGTGTTTCCTGCAGTGAACTGTTCATCATATCCAAGTAAGTGCTGGTGATAGATAATGAACCGCTTCAGTCTAAATAAAAACTAAAGGCTAACTGATCTAGAAGCCTCGTTTAAAAAGCAGCAAAAAAGCCTTGGTGACAGTCCCCACTGATTTCAGAAGATAACCCAAGACAATAATAATAATAATAATAATGCACCTGATAAAGCGCCCTCGGAGAGCTTAATCTCTTTCTGGCCTCTTTACATTTGCTGCAAAGTGAAATGCAATTGAATGGTAAGTAAAATCATGCTTGAAAAACTAACAAAATGAATAATATGGTTAGGGGTGACATGCACAGGGTCAGCATGCCAATGTGGTTAGTGGCAGCATGCACAGTGTCAGCACGCATAAGCACATCAAGGACGAATCACAGGGACCCACTAAATGCTGTCCTAAATAGGTGTGTTTTTTAGTTCCTTTTAAATGTGGTCAGGTCAAGGGATGTTCTGACGCAGGTCGGGAGGGAGTTCCAGGCTTTTGGAGCATACGAACTAAATGCACGGTCTCTAAAGGATTTGATGTTTGTACGAGGTATTTCTAGACTGGTGGATTCCGAAAAGCGGGTGGTACGATGCTTGGCCTGATGGGGTACTATATCTGAGAGATAGGTTGGAGCCATAGAATGAAGGGACCTAAAAGTGAGCGACAAAACCTTGAAGTCAATCCGTTGCTTGACTAGTAGCCAGTGCAGGTCGGCGAGAAGTGGAATAATGTGGCAACTGCGACGCTCACGACAGACAAGCCTAGCTGCAGAGTTTTGCACCAGGTGTCATCGCCTGATCGCACATGCTGGTAGGCCAGTAAGCAGTGAGTTGCAGAAGTCGAGACGGGATGTCACAAATGCACGGACCAACTTAGACGTGGTATCCTTATCTAAACAAGGCCGAATTTTAGCAATGTTATGAAGCTGAAAATAGGCGGATTTGACCGTGGAGCTGATATGGTCGTCTAACGAGAGGTCGCTTTGGAATATGACACCTAGATTTCGAGCTGATTCAACTGGAGATTTGCTGGCAGAGCCAATTATGAGAGTCGGCCTTTCCAATCTCTGAATCACACTGGGTTTGCCCATAACTAGTAAGTTAGTTTTATCATCGTTAAGTTTTAGAAAATTTGCTGCCATCCATGTGCGGATGTCATCAATGCATGCAGCAAGTGAGTTTAGAGAATTTGAGGTGCTCGAAGGCTGGGAGGGATCAAAGCAAAGGTACAACTGAGTGTCATCTGCATAGAAGTGAAAGCCTAGATTGTGCTTGGCAATCACGCAATCAGCAAGAGGGAGAGTATTAACCATGAAAAGAACCGGACCTAGCACGGAGCCCTGAGGTACCCCATATTTCAGAGGTACTTCAGATGATCTTTGTTCATTCACGTCAATACTCTGGAGTCTCCCACTGAGATAGGACCTGAACCACTGCAGAGCAGTGCCAGTGATGCCCAGGCGAGATGAGAGGCGCTCTAGAAGATCTTTGAGATCGATGGTATCAAAAGCTGCCGAAAGATCAAGCACAACAAAAGAGACACTCTACCCATGTCTGCATTCCTAAGTAGGTCGTTGTATACCCGAAGCAATGCTGACTCTGTGGAGTGATTAGCTCTAAAGCCAGACTGGAACTTACTAGCAAGGTGTGAGGTTTCGATATATAAGTTCAACTGGTCGGCAGCGACCTGTTCGAGTGTCTTTGATAGGAATGGTAGAAGGGAGACTGGGCGGTAGTTGCTCAAGTTCTCTTGGTCTAGTGAAGCATTCTTGAGAAGTGGCCTGACTACAGCTTTTTTGAAAGGTGCTGGGACATGACCTAAGGCTAATGACATATTAATGATGTTAGTTATGCATGGCAGCAGCAGATCAATGCAACGTAAGAGCAGGGCAGTGGGAATAGGGTCCAGAGGACTTGTTGTCTTCTTTGATTGAGATAAGAATTTGACCGACACTTGTGTCACAATCAACTCCTCTCCTCTGCTTCCACACCATGTTTGCATGCTTAGGTACCTTCATCTGCCAGCAGATAAAATTACAGTGCCACCTAGTCCAGTGCATCCGAAGATGATATGAAGGGCGATGACTTTAATCAGCATTGAAGTTCCAGGACCAAAAGCAGCTAATACAGCACCGTGCAGCAGCACTAGCAGCAGAACCGTGCAGGAGCAGCATTATGTACGAGTGGGATGCAGCACACAGCAGCGGCACTGTGCTGGAGCAGCCACAGGTGCCACAGGAATGCAGCATACAGCAGTAGCAACGTCCTTGAACAGTAGCATAAACTATCATGTTGCAGTATACAGCAGCAGCAGCATCACTGTGGTAGAGCGGCAGTATTTGCGAGTGTAATGCTGCATGCTGTAGCCCATGCACTGTGTACTAGCAGTGGTATGTACAAACATTATGCAGCAAACAGTAGTAGCAGCACCACGCTGGAGCAGCAGTATGTACCAGCGTGATGCAGCACGCAGCACCAGCAGCATCATCGAGCGACAGTTGCAGTAATTATCAGTGTAATGCAGCACACACAAGCAGCAGCACCGTGTTGTAGCAGTACCATAAACTAGCCTGATGCAAGACACAGCACCAGCAGCATCACTGTGCTAGAGCTGTTATATTTTCCAGTGTACTGCAGCACACTGTAGCAGCAGCATTGTGCTTGAGCAGTGAATGCACCAGGGTAGTGCCGCACAGAGCAGCAGCAGCTTCACACTCGAGCAGCAGTATGTACCAGCATGCTGCAGCATAGATCAGCAGCAGCACCATGCTGGAGCAGCAGTGTGTACCAGCGTGATGCAGCATACAGCAGCAGAACCAAGCTGGAGCAACAATATATACCAGCGTGAATCAGCACATAGCATCAGCACTGTGCTAGAGCAGCCGTAGGTACCACAGCAATGAAGCATACAGGAGCGCCACCGTGCTGCAACGGTAGCATAAACTAGCATGTTGCAGCACACAGCAGCAGCAGCGTGACTGTGGTAGAGCTGGAGTATTAGCCAGTGTAATGCAGCAAACTGTAGTAGCTGAACTGCGCATTAGAAGCAGTATATACAAGCATAATGCAGCACAGAGATGCAGCAGCACCGTGCTAGTGAAGCAGTTTGTTAGACCATGATGCAGCAAACAGTGGTCGCAGCACCGGGCTGAATGAACCAGCATAATGCAGCACACAGCAACAGCAGCATCATCGTGCAATGGCTGCAGTATTTACGAGTGGAATGAGCACACACAAGCAGCAGCACCGTGTGCAGCAGTAGCATAAACTAGCCTGATGCAACACACAGCAAAAGCAGCATCACTGTGCTAGAGTTTCACTATTTACCAGTGTACTAAAGCACAATGTAGCATATGCACCGCGATTGAGCAGTGTATGTACCAGGATAGTGCAGCACACAGCAGCAGCAGCATCGCACCAGAGCAACATTTTGAACCATCCAGCTGCATACCGCCGCAGCAGCATCATCATGCCTTAGCAGCAGGATGTACCAGCAGGATGCAGCATACAGCAGCAGCACCGTGCCGGAGCAACAGTGTATGCCAGAACGATGCAGCATACTAAAGCATCAGCACCGTGCTCGAGAAGCACTGTGTGCAAGCACAATGCAGCACACAGCAGCAGCAGAACCGTGTTGGTGAAGCATTTTGTAAAAGCGTGATGCAGCAAACAGTAGTAGCAGCTCCATGCTGGAGCAGCAGCAGCAGCACCGTGGTTGAAAAGCACTATGTACCAGTGTGATAGAGCACACGGCAGAACCAGCAGCAGCACGTTAGAACAGCAGTATATACAAAGGTAATGCTGCGGACTGCTGCAGCAGCATCATGCCTTAGCAGCAGGATGTACCAGCAGGATGCAGCATACAGCAGCAGCACCGTGCCGGAGCAACAGTATATGCCAGCACGATGCAGCATACTAGAGCATCTACACCGTGCTGGAGTAGCACAATGTAAGAGCACAAACCAGCACACAGCAGCAGCAGAACCGTGTTTTTGAAGCAGTTTGTAAAAGCGTGATGCCGCAAACAGTAATAGCAGCTCCATGCTGGAGCAGCAGTGTGTACCAGCTTCATGCAGCACACAGCAGCAGCACTGTGCTACAGCAGCCGTATGAACAAGATAAATGCAGCATGCAGCTGCACCACCTTGCTGGAACGGTAGCATAAACTAGCTTGCTGCAGCACACAGCAGCAGCAGCATCACAGTAGCAGAGCTGCAGTATTTGCCAGTGTTATGCAGCATACTGTAGCCCCTGCATGGTGCATGAGCAGCAGTATGTACAAGCATAATGCAGCACAAAGCAGCAGTAGCACCGTGCTGGTGAAGCAGTATGTGATACCGTGATGCAGCAAACAGTAGTGGCAGCACCGGGCATGAGCATGCCGGGTATGTACCAGCGTGATGCAGCACTCAGCAGCAACAGCATAACCGTACTAGAGCTGCAGTATTTACTAGTGGAATGAGCACACACAAGCAGCAGCACGTTAAAGCAGAAGTATGAGCAAAGGTAATGCGGCATACCTCGTCATCAGCACGATGCCTAAGCAGCAGTGTGTACCAGCAGGATGCAGCATACAGCAACAGCAGCATCACTGTGCTACAGTATCACTATTTACCAGTGTACTACTGCACACTGTGGCATATGTACCGCGCTTTAGCAGTGTATGTACCAGGATAGTGCAGCACACAGCAGCAGCACTGTGCTACAGCAGCCGTATGAACAAGATAAATGCAGCATGCAGCAGCAGCACCGTGCTGGAACGGTAGCATAAACTAGCTTGCTGCAGCACACAGCAGCAGCACCATCACAGTAGCAGAGCTGCAGTATTTGCCAGTGTTATGCAGCATACTGTAGCCCCTGCATGGTGCATGAGCAGCAGTATGTACAAGCATAATGCAGCACAAAGCAGCCGTAGCACCGTGCTGGTGAAGCAGTATGTGATATGTGATACCGTGATGCAGCAAACAGTAGTAGCAGCACCAGGCATGAGCAGCAGTATGTACCAGCGTGATGCAGCACTCAGCAGCAACAGCATAACCGTACTAGAGCTGCAGTATTTACCAGTCTAACGCAGCACAAACAAGCAGCAGCACCCTGTTGCAGCAGTAGCATACACTAGCTTGATGCAACACACAGCAACATCAGCATCACTGTGCTAGAGCTGCCGTATTTACCAGTGTACTGCAGCACACTGTTGCAGCAGCACCGTGCTTGAGCAGTGTATGTAAAAGAGTAGTGCAGCACGCAGCAGCAGCAGCACTCCACTTAGCAGCAGTATGTACCAGCGTGCTGCAGGATAGTTCAGCAGCAGCACCTCGCTGGAGCAGCAAGTGTTTACCAGCATGATGCAGCATACAGCAGCAGTACCGAGCCGGAGCAACAGCATAAAGCCAGCACGATGCAGCATACTTGAGCATCAGCACCGTGCTGGAGTAGTACTATGTACCAACGTTAAAGAGCATACAACAGCAGCAGCAGAACCGTGCTGGAGCGGCAGTATGTACCAGCATGATGCACGACGCACCAGCCGTACTATGCGAGAGCAGTTATAGGTACCAAAGGAATGCAGGATACAGCAGCAGCACCGTGATGCAGCATAGTAGAGCATCTGCACCGTGCTCGAGCAGCACTATGTACAAGCACAATGCAGCACACAGCAGCTGCAGAACCGTGTCTGTGAAGGAGTTTGTAAAAGTGTGATGTCGCAAACAGTAATAGGAGCTCCATGCTGGAGCAGCAGTGTGTACCGGCGTGATGCAGCACACAGCAGCAGCACTGTGCTGGAGCAACAGTATGTACCAGCACGTTACAGCATACTGGAGTATCAGCACTGTGCAGGAGTAGCACTATGTACCAACGTTATAGAGCATACAACAACAGCAGCAGAACCGTGCTGGAGCAGCAGCAGCAGCAGCAGTAGCATCACTATGGCAGCAGCTACAGCCGTATATGGCAGAGCTACAGTATTTGCCAGTGTTATGCAGCATACTGTAGCCCCTGCATGGAGCATTAGCAGCAGTATGTACAAGCATTATGCAGCACACAGCAGCAGCATCACCGTGTTGGAGCACTGGATTGCTGGAGCTGCAGTTTGTACCAGCATGATGCTGCATACTGCTGCGGCATGCTGCAGCAGTATTTCCACAATGTAGCAGATGTGAAACAGTTTGATCTCACTGTGGTCTGGCAAGCCAAAGGGTAGCGTCAGCCTGAAAATTCCTTTTGGCACATCGATACTCTTTACCGAAGTAGATAGTGTAACATGACAGTATTTTATACGGTCCCATTGGCCCATTGGCAACGATGTTCTAGCCCTGTTGACGTGGCTGCAATCCGTTGAAGCTGCTCGGCCACAGTAGTCCGACTCATTGGCAAACTCTTCTCACGATCCAACAATGCAAAAAGACTAGATGGGGATAGTTTAGAAAACACGAATCTTAATTGAACCCCTTTCCAAACCTTGAAGATGCCTGTCAAACAATCAGACTCGGGCTTTTCAACTAGGCACCCTTTCCGAGTTTTTTCCTCAAATAGAAATCAGTTGTCTCTCTTTTACAAACGATATGCGACTTAGCAGCCCGTTGTGATCCATCTTCACGAGCGTATCTGCTGAATCACACCACTTTTTCAAGACTGTCACTGACACTTTATCCAGCATTGCATCTACTTTCGGGTCCCCATCCTGGTTTGCAATACTTCACTTTCTTACATTGTCCTGTCTGTGTGACCTCCTTGCTCCACCACATTGTTCTCACACTTTTTGATCGCGGATTTTAAACACTAGAACGAGTCGTAGCAGACCTGCTGAACTCATTTGCTCGAAATTCACACATTGCTAGTAAGTTCCAGTCCGGTTTAAGAGCTAATCACTCCTTAGAGTAGCATCGCATGGGTTGTATGGAGAGCTCCATAGGAATGCAGACTTAGGGAAAGTCTCTGTGCTGTTTTCGCTCGATATTTTGGCACAATAATATCGATCACCAAGTTATACTTAAAAGCATTTCGCCGATCTGGTATGGTTCAGCAGTTAAGCTGCTCTCACCCCGGGGACCAAATTCTGGCTGAGGTCGTGGGCTCTAGCCCCATAGTGTATGTGAAGCATCGGAATAGAGATTAAGTTCTCTTAGGGCGCCATACAAATGAATTATATTTGTCATCATACCTATGCATCACTGGCACTTCACTGTAATCTTTCAGGTTCTATCTCAGTGAGAGACTCGAGAGTATTGATGTGAACAGACAAAGATCATCCGAAGAATCACTGAAGTCCAGGGTCCGGCTCAGAGATCAGTGCTTGGTCTGGTTCGTCTCACTACTTACTGTCCTACGTTCGTCTCATTACTTACTGTCCTTTCCTAAAATCTATATTTGGGTCACACGGCAGCAAGGTTATCAGCACATTGTCCAAACAGGGCCTCGATGTACAAGATTACACTTTGCATGTCCATGTCCACCACAAGGTCGAGCTTGAAGGCCGAAGAGCAGCAAGTGGTCAGACGATTTCTGACGATGTCTGGTCAGCCATACATCTGCTAATACATCTGCTTTGCTCTTTGTTGGGGACTGGCAGCTTCTTGCAAACCGAAGTTATGATTCGCAATACCATGTAAGAAGGCATTACACTGAAATCTGACAAAGCTTGTGGGTACGTGTGCCTGTGTGATCGTGTGTGTGTGGGTGCGTGCTCATGCGTGTGTTTAGAGTGGTGTGTATGTGTGTGCGAGCGAGCAAGCATGTATGCGAGCATGCGTGTGTGTGTGTGTGTGTGTGTGTGTGTGGGTGCATGCGTGCGTGTGTGTTTGTGTGTGTGTGTGTGTGTGTGTGTGTGTGTGTGTGTGTGTGTGTGTGTGTGTGTGTGTGTGTGTGCGCGTGTGTGTGCGCGTATGTGTGCGCATCCGTCCGTGTGTGTGTGTGTGTGTGTTTACGTGTGTGAGCGCGCATATGTGTGTGTTGTGAAAGTTTATTGCAACTGGGACCCCAAGACCCCTAGTTGTTCGATAATATTCCGAGGGCACCTGGATGATATCGGAAAATTTCTTCAAGCTAAATGACGACTAAGTGGAACTGCTACTATCTCATTGGACACCCCAAGCATGTGGCTGGACTAGAAGGCCTTTGCTCTTCTAAAAAGTGATGCTATTATGCGACCATAGCCTTTTGTTCGGAAATCAAGCGTCGTCTTTGACAGCTGCCTAAATTATGAGAACTGCTTCCACAGCTAGCCAGCAGGTCCAATGCCTATTTAAGATTAGGAACTGTTTTCCATGGTGGCTCGCAGTAAATGTATCTATCTCCGTAGTTCTATATCGGCTAGATTACTGTAATTCCCTTTTGGCTGGGCTACCGAAAAAGCCACCAGGCCACTGCAGCTGACTATGGATTTGGCTGCAAGGCAAATTTGCAAATACCAGTTTGGTTTGACCAAGTGTCTCATTTGCTAAAGGTGATAGGATGGCTACCGGTTAAACAACGGATACACCCTGTGCATGTCACCCCCTAACCACATTGTTCATGTTGTTTATCAAGCATGATATTACTCACGATTCAATCGCGTTTCCCTTTGCAGCAAATGTAAAGCGCCTAGGAAGAGATTGAGTTCTCTGAGGGCGCTTTATCAAGTGCATTATTATTATTATTATTATTATACAGAGGAAAGTTCTCAAACTGACCCACAAGACCTGCCATGGCTTTGCTCCTCCATACCTAGCTGAACTGCTGCACCGGTTTCAGCCTCCTCCTGCCCTCAGGACCCATACTGACAATAAATTAGCTGTTTCATTCCTCAGCTTAATGACCGTTGGCGACAGAAGCTTTTGCTCTGCAGGTCCAAGGCTGTGGAACTCGCTTCCACAATTCTTAGGCAACGACGACTTCTCTCCTGCTTCCGACTATGGCTCATCCTTTTCAGCAGTCCTGAGCTGCTACTTCCATGCTACTCACTACCTCAGCTGCTCTCCTGGCTCAGCTATACTAGCTAATTTAACAGCCTTTTTTATAAAGCAACAGAAGAGTCTTTACAGCTATCACCACTGCTTGCAGTGGCGATAAAGGATTGCCCACCATAAGATTCGAACCCACGACTTCAGGACCGATATTATAAAAAGCAACCACATTACCTAGTGTGCCATCACAGCTATGCTTCACACTTTCACTTTCTTGTTTGAAATGGAGTTTGTTGGCTACCTAATGCATACCAGAAGCCGCTTCAGTAGCTTAGGCTTTGATTGCTGTATACAAAACTTTCCTTTGTTTTACCCACATAGTCCTTGCGGCTTTATGGAGTTACAAACAGAGATGCATTATGATACAAAGGTATCCCTAAAAGAAAGTGTTTGGCAAGTAATCGAAAGCAAAGCTCGTGTTCTGATGAGATGAATGACGTTAAAGAATTGCTGCTTCAGTGCAAAGGAAACCGGCGAGGAAGTCAGCAGCAAGGAAGTAAGCAGGGCAGAAATCAGCTGTCGAGAACTCCTCTCTGGTAGGTGTGCAAATCATTGTGTTACCAGTTCACATCCGAATGTTGAGAGCTCTTTTTAACAGGTTTTGAAATAATTGAGTCATTGCTATCTAAGCGACTAAGCTTACCGATACAGATAAATAGATGGAGGGAGGATAAATCGATAGGGGAGGGTGGATAGAGATGGATCGATAACGGCACTCGCCAGTGGAGGTTAGGTTAGATGGATGGGTGCATGGAAGGATGGATGTATGGATGGCAGGCATAACACCTGCTGGGCTATGTACTGGTACGTGGTGGTGGTTGAGTTGGCACAGTGACTCGCCTAGTTGAGTGGGGGAGTTTAGCCCTAGCTCGGATCTGTGTGGAGACTTGTGTATCTGGGTGGTGCCAGGCCTTCTCACTGTTTCTCTTGGCTTTTCATACAATCACCCTTGCAGCTTAGTATGGTAGCACCCAGAGTCAGAGCTCGGGAGGACGCAATGAGTGAACAGACGGACAGTGCCTCACGGATGCTAGCACGATCCGCCAGAGAAGTGAGATTCTAGCAGTATCATCCCTCGAAGTTTGGTGGCAGCTTTCCTGGACCCTCGCGAAACAACTAAGAACCAGGTCGTGCTGCGCTGTGACTTGGTGCGGCTGCAGCACAGCCGGAAGTGGGTGATCACATGGCACGCTGTCCGGCTCTCCGAACCGGAGCTGCAGTTTCAGCCGCTGACCATACCCAGGCCAGTGGCCAGTGGCGCTTAGCTGCAGCCACCAACAATCACGGTCAAGTAGCAGGTTGGACAAGCCACTCGACTCAGAAGAATGACACTCCGAGACCAGCAGTTCAATAATGGCTGTGGGTAGTACAAAATTCCACTGTGCCTATCCAATTACTTGAGGCTATCCAAGCCCAGCCTGCAGCTGAACCGACAAGCAACCCGCAAGGCTTCCTGCTTCCTGCCTGTTTTGCCCACTCATGCAGCATCCCATAACATGACGTGCACCCCGACGAGCCCGAACACTCTGTGGCCCGTCGCGACGGGTACACACTGTGGCAACCATGTTATGCGAAACATCAACGTCAGACGAGCGTCCAGCGCTTAAGTGCCTGTGACCTCAGGAATGTCGGTCAGGCACCATTGCCCGGTAGTGGCAGCGCTGATGAAGTTGGAAGGCTGCGAGCTCTCAATGCCACCCGGGCAGGCGAAGGCAAGGTCGAGGCAGTGCCACGCTAGGGGAGACAAAAAGCAGACAACCAGCTTGCGGAAAGCCTGCACATCTACCAGGACAGACAGAGGGCTTGGCTGAGAGGCATACTTTACCGACAAAGCAGTTCTAGCCACTCACGCAGTCTGATAAAAATCGGTATATATATATATATATATATATATATATATATATATATATATATATATATATATATATATATATATATATATATATATATATATATATATAGGGCTTTGCTGTCGTACTGCAGATCAGCCTTCGAAACCAGGCTCGTCCAGCAGCTGCAGTCCAGTTACGGCAGGAATAATAATAGTAATAATACATTTGTATAGCGCCCTCACAGAACCGGGTCTCTTGCTAGGCACTTTGCCGTTGCTGCATTTATATAAAGCATTAGCGGATGTTTGATAATGCTTCATTTGGTAGCACAAGGCGGTCGCGCCCGCGAGCACAAGGCAAGAGGAGCACCGCACTGGCACCGATCGCCTCAGAAAGTGCCCACCCAGCGAGCTCGTGCCGCCCGGCCCGGCGCCCCCTCCATCTGACGGACTGGCCGGGCGAAGCTGTGAGTCAACGGCGTGGTTCGAATTCCGCTACGTAAGTCTGCATGGCAGCAGTCCTAAGCATTTGCCATTGGCCCACAAGGGAGGCTTTCGGAAAATGATGGTCCTTTGCCGAGCGATGTGCAAGACTACTTTATCTCAGCCCTCCGCTGCCCGAGGGGCCCCCATCGGGGCTCCAACGCGCACCGATAACTCAATCTCGACAAGCTAGGGGTCCGTCTTTACTACGGTAAGCTGAAGGCACGGCCTGGGCGTCTGCGACTGCCACCACTCAGCACTTCCTGCATGCTGCATGCGTAACTGCATGCTGGAGCTACATGTTGCTGCCAGATCCTCGAGTCCCGGCTCGAATACTCAGCTCCGAAAGCCAGCTTAGAATTAAGAATTAAGAATTAATTGCTTAATATAATTAATAAATAAGAATTAATATATAATAATTGCTACTATAAGAATTAAGAATTAATTGAGAATCATTCAGCTTAGAATTGCTCTGCAAACCTGCAACGCCCTATCAATGTCGGCAGAATGTGCCAGAACTCTAAGAAGTGACACTTCCTGGGTCTGCTTGAGAGGGCTTACTCCAGGTCTGCGAGCAGGTGCTGGCCGAGTATATTTCTCCGATGCCCCGCCAACCCGTGGCCTCTCGTCAAAGTTGCTCGCCTTCAGAAACAAAGCAGCCTTCGACGGAGGCAACGAAGCCGTTCTGCTGAGTCGAGAGCAAGCCACAGCTGCCTTCCCATCGACCTCAGGCTTCGTCGCCGGGCTGCCCGCTAGCGGCACGCAGGACGCTGGCAGAAGCTTGTCGGTTCTAGGTTTCAAGGCGTCAAGCCTGAGTCCTCTTTCTTGCAGATCAGTATCGTTATTCGTGTCATCCAAGTCGCCAAAGTCCAGACTTGCAAGTGGCGCACAGGTAAGGTAGTGGGGTAAGGCACGGGCGGCCGTATCCGTCGGGTCTGCTCCTGGAGACATCCGCATGTCATCTCTGCATTCGACCTGCAAGTGGAACTAAATGTGAGCCCTTGCAGAAAAACTGCTCAAATAATGTCATCTCCAGCGATAATGATAAAAGTAAACATGATAATAATGATTAGTATAATAATGAAACTAATGATAAAGCGTTTGTATGGAACGCAATGGAAACAGAAAATCTATCCCGACTCTAAGCAAGGCACTGCAATTAAAAAAAGCAGGAACAAGACTAACGGATCGCCCAGTGAAGGAGCCGAACCATAAACTGGGCGGGGCTAGGTACCAGGTATTAGTATGGCTAGCACCTTATTCCCTGAACTAAGACCGGGGGGGGGGGGGGGAGGTAGACAAAAACAAGAAGTGTACGCAGGCCTCATGCTCAGACCAGTGTGCAGAAGAACAAATGACATAACTCAGTACGAGCCTCTGTCGAATTGATGAGGAGCCTCCATGCTGCTGCTGCTGCTCTCTCCCCCTCCCCCTCCCCCCCCCCCGTCGTTTCCGTAGTTTCCTGGGGCGATTACTGTGGCGACGCGATAGATTCTTCTTCTTCTCATTTTTCCTCTAGTTCTTAGTGCCTAAGGGCAAAGTAGCATTAATGCCAATAATAACACTTCTGTTCAGAGCACACTCAAATAGCTTAATCTCTGTCTAGGCAATTTACATATGCCTTAAAGAAAGCATGGTCAAATGATTAGTGGTAACACTTGTCGAATGTCGACACGCGTGACATGGTTAGAGGTGACAATCAGAGAGTCAAAATGTATAACCATACACACGAGGCTGTTACACTAGCTAATTTTTATTTATTTAAGGTAAATGTCTTTGATGACCGTGGCTGTGGGGTCGAGACCCTTCGTATACGTGAAGCACCTGAATTAAGGTTGGGTTCTCTTATGGCGCTAAACAAATGAGTGATATCCTTACATATTCCAAGTCAGAGGATGCCGTATTGCCCGTCGAGCGTGAGTTCGAGGCTTTGGAAGCATGGCTACATGACTAAAGGCACAGTCTCCAAAGAATTTTGAGTTCTTAGGAGGTACGGTTATGCAGTTTGAGTCAAAGAAGCACGTGGCACGATGCCTAGGCTGTAGTGGTAGAGTAGTTTTGATAGGTTGGCTGGAGCCAGAAAATGAAGGGACCTAAAAGTAAGTGACAGAATGTGGAAGTCGATGCGATGCGTGCTTGAAAGCCAGTGCAGGTCACCGAGAAGTGGTGTAATGTGGCTACTGCAACGCTCACGTCAGACATGCTAAGCTGCAAAGCTGTGCACCAACTGTAAGCACCTGACTGCAGAGGCCGGTAGACCAGCCAGCCGCGAGTTGCACAAGTCGAGACTGTAGGTCACACATGGATGAACAAATCCGGATGTAGTATGCCTGTCCAAGAAGCCCCCAGCAGTGCTTTGTAACGGAAAGTAGGCTGACTTGTCTGTACAGATGCAGAATCAGATATTCTGGCAGAGCCGCTTGTGAGCACTAAGCTTTCCAGTTTCGATTTACTACTTGGTTCCCCATTGCAATCGTATGTTGGTGCGATCGTCATTAAATTTGAGAAAGTTAGCTGCCACACATTTGCAGATGTCAGCAATACTTCTCGCCGACCTGCACTGGCTATCAGTCAAGCAACGGATTGACTTCAAGGTTTTGTAGCTCACATTTAGGTCACTTCATTCTATGGCTCCGGCCTATCTCTCAAATATACTACCCCATCAGGCCAAGCATCGTACCACCCGCTTTTCGGAATCCAACAGTCTACAAATACCTCGTACAAACCTTAAATCCTTTGGAGACCTTGCATTTAGTTCTTATGCTCCCAAAGCCTGGAACTCCCTCCCGACTTGCGTCAGAACATCCCCTGACTTGACCACATTTAAAAAGAGCTTACAAACACACCTAATTAGACAGCATTTAGCGGGTCCCTGTGATTCATCCTTCACGTGCTTATGCGTGCTGACACTGTGCATGCTGCCACTAACCACATTTGCATGCTGACCCTGTGCATGCCACCCCTAACCATGTTATTCATTTTGTTTGTTTGTCAAGCATGATCTTACTCACCATTCAATTGCATTTCCCTTTGCAGCAAATGTAAAGCGCCCAGAGAGAGATTGAGTCCTCTGAGGGCGCTTTATCAAGTGCATTATTATTATTTATTATTACATGAAAGGTGTGCTGGTTCTTCACGATCCTGGTCGTGGGTTCGAATCCTACAGTGATCCATTCTATATCGACCACTACAAGCCGTAGCGATAGCCGCAAAGGGTCTTCTGCTGCTACATGAAATGAAGCTTTTTAATCAGCTTGCCTCTATTAATTAAGGCAGTTAAGGCAGCCGGCTATTAAGAGCCCTGCTTAAGTTCTCAGAGGATTCTATTCAAACGGATCGGTGCTGTTATTATTATTTTATCGCCGTACGACCGATAAACTGACAGCGATTAATCAATCCTTTTAAAGAACGATTCGGTGCAGAAATGGGAATGGTGGAACCGGGCTGGCTCGGGAAAGAGAATGGAAGGAACACATGTCGCCAGTCGGCGACGTCGCGTCTCGCCGGGCTGCAGCTCCGCTTGCTTCGAGCGTAAGGGCGAAGGCGAGCGAAAAAAAAGAGACGCAACAGTCGACAACGAAGCCGCGGCTGTAGGATGGACGGCGAGTAGTGAGGACGTTACCGGAACAACGGCGGCTCCGAGTTGGCTACCGATCTACCAGCAGCAGCAGCAGCGCGTCGCGCTGGCGAACGAGACGGCTAAAATAGACGCGCGGGTGAGGCCGCCCACCTACGTTGACGTGCCGACTGCTGCGCAGACATCGACGTGCACCGCCGTCGTTGCCCGCGCGACCGAGAAGCCGCCGCTGCCGCGGGCCTCAGCGGGTCCGAGCGGCCGCTGAACGGCTGCCGCGGGTGGCGCGGCTGCCGCGGGTGGCGCGGCTGCCGCGGGTGGCGCGGCTGCCGCGGGTGGCGCGGCTGCCGCGGGTGGCGCGGCTGCCGCGGGTGGCGCGGCTGCCGCGCGCGGCTCCCGCGGGCGGCGCGGCTGCCGCGGGTGGCGCGGCTGCCGCGGGTGGCGCGGCTGCCGCGGGTGGCGCGGCTGCGCGGCGGGTGGCGCGGCTGCCGCGGGTGGCGCGGCTGCCGCGGGTGGCGCGGCTGCCGGGTGGCGCGGCTGCCGCGCGTGCGCGGCTGCCGCGGGGTGCGCGCGGCTGCCGCGGTGGCGCGGCTGCCGCGGGTGGCGCGGCTGCCGCGGGTGGCGCGGGCGCGGCTGCCGCGGGTGGCGCGGCTGCCGCGGGTGGCGCGGCTGCCGCGGGTGGCGCGGCTGCCGCGGGTGGCGCGGCTGCCGCGGGTGGCGCGGCTGCCGCGGGGTGGCGCGGCTGCCGCGGGTGGCGCGGCTGCCGCGGGTGGCGCGGCTGCCGCGGGTGGCGCGGCTGCCGCGGGTGGCGCGGCTGCCGCGGGTGGCGCGGCTGCCGCGGGTGCGCGCGGGTGGCGCGGCTGCCGCGGGTGGCGCGGCTGCCGCGGGTGGCGCGGCTGCCGCGGGTGGCGCGGCTGCCGCGGGTGGCGCGGCTGCCGCGGGT
>WPIO01000213.1:0-37500 GCA_009760855.2 Cristatella mucedo
AGAAAGAGGAGAACATTCGCCAGTTCAGTCGACGCGATTCTGAGCCGCTCTCGTGCGCCCGGACACGCGCCTTCAGTCCTGAATGGCGCTGCGACAGCCGCGCGCGCCGATCCTGCTCCTGCTGCATCGCTGACGAGACGCTGCCCGTCGTTCCGCGCTGGAGCGCATCAAGCTGCTCCAGGACGACGTGCAGACGCTCTCGGTGAAAGTGCGCAACTACGCCAACTACCAGGAGCGATTCGGCACGTCTCTGGCGTCCAGCAAGCGCGGCATGGAGTGAGTGTTCGCCCGTGCGTGCGCCCGGCCGGCCGCGCAGGAAGTAGTGCCAGGGCGAACCACCCGGGAAAGCTAGGAATGCGTGAAAGAAAGTGCGGATTTAATTTCCGAGCTTCGAACCAAACGCAGAGGTTTGAGCAGTTGACCTAAATAAGAAAGCCTACGTCATTGCCTACGTCATTGCCTACCGTCATTGCCTACGTCTTGCTTAGATCGAAAGGAGCGAAAATCTCGAGTTGCAGCGAGCCTCAGGGTTAGTTTCCGGAAATTTTTAAATTGCCTAGAGAAGAGGTTGAGTTCACTGAGGGCGCCAGATCAATATTTAATTATTATTATTATTATTATTATTATTATTAAGCTTTTAGGATAAAAGCATCCTAATTTCTAATCCGACATCCGACCGCCGCGTTGCGGAGCGAAGAGCGCTTCTCAGTTCTGAGCCTCCTATTCAGCCTCCCATTCGTGAGAGCTTTCGCGTGAGCAATGCGACCGTTGACGCGAGCCCTCAGCTCCAAAGCGCAATTTCCTTTCTCCGCGCTCGCTTCTCTAAGCTCTCTGCGCCCGCTCGTGAAGACTCGCTGTAGCGACTCAGATTTCCTACTCAGATCTGCACCGCCCAACGGCTAGTCCGCCGCGACCGCTCGCGTAGTTAGTGTAGCCACTCGGCAGTGTAGTCCCTCGCGGACGTGCGTCGTGACGTCCTCGCGTGACGCTTGCAGCGAGTACTCTCTGTACGACCCGCGGCGGCGAGGACCTCAGTGAAAGCGCAGGTCGTGCAGTCGGAGCTGGGCGACATCGAGCGCGACCTGACGCTCCGTCGTCTGCTCTGGGAGTCGCAAGAGGAGCTGACTCGACTCGTGGCCGAGTGGACCGCGACGCCGTTCGACGAGCTGAACGTCGAGCTTCTGCAGAAAGCCGTCGGCAGGTTCACGCAGACCGTCTATATGCTGGAGAAAGGTGCGCGGCGCCGGCGGTGGCGGCAGCGTCGCCAAAGCTGGCGGCGTCACCGGCCGGAGACGGGCCTGGTCGACCGGCGCTTGCCCAGACCGGTCTGGTGCAGCTCTATCGCTGGCAAAAAGAGAGGAAATAAAAGAGAGGAAATATGTGCCGCCCGAATGGCGTCCGCCGACCGGCTTCCGCTTAATAACTTCGTGCTCTACTTTCGCAGACCGCAGGGTCGCCTCGCGAGTTGCGGAGCGAGGGCCGAAAGTGACGGCGGCGGCGGTGGTGGCAGCCGAAGGCTCTCGCCGGCTAACTCGAACTCTTGCTGTAACCCCAATCCCTAACCCCAACTCTTGTAGAGCGAGAATTGGAGAGGAGAGTTTCGAGGAGAGAGCTTGCGGAGAGCTCGCAAGAATCTCGCGCGAGGGTGAATCTCGTGCGAGCGTGAATCTCGCGCGAGGTTCTCGCAGCACTAGATTCTCGGAGCGCCAGACCGGACGCGTCCCTCCGCCGCCAGCGGTGCCGGAAGCTGCAGCTGGCTACCATTGGCCGCAATCGCTCGCTCCTGGCGCGCGATCCGGCGCGCGCCGCCATTTTTAGCGGGGCCGGGGCGGTGCTTTCGCCAAGTGGGGGGGGGGCGGAGGCGTCGCTCACTTCCGCCGCGGCGCTCACTCGGTCCTCTCGCCCTTCGCTCTCCAAGGTCTGCCCGCGAACGAGATGGTGCCGCTGCTGAAGCAGCAAGTCGCCGACTTCAAGCAGAGCATGCCGGTCATAACGAGCCTGCGAAACCCGTCGCTGCGGCCGCGCCACTGGGCCGACATCGAGGCGATCATTGGACGGCCGATTCCTCGCGGACAGAGCTTCCAGCTGGGCAACCTGCTCGAGATGAACGTGAGCGGCGACCGGCGCGCGCGCGCGCCGGTCGCCCGCCGCCGCCACGTTTTTCTTGCGCGGCAGCCACGTTCGCGCGGCAGCGAGCTGCCGCGCCTTCGCCTTGCGCGGCGCCGCAGGCAGCGGAGGACGTCGCGGCAGCGCCATCGCGCGGCGGCGGCGCTGCTGGGGCGCGCGCGGAGCGGCGGCGGCGGCTGGTGGTTTTTTCGCGCGCTCGAACGCGCCGAACCCGCGACGAGTGCGGACGGGGGCGGGGCTCTTTCAGATCTCCAAATACAAGGATAAAATCCAGGACATTTCGACGACGGCGACGAACGAGGCCACCTTGGAAGGCATGCTGCAAAAGGTGAGGGCCGCCGTGCGACAGTCCGTGCCGGAACCTCTATACCGCTCTGCGTTGCTGCGCGGAAAAGGCACGCGTCGATCGGACGAATGAGCGAAAGGAGGCCTTCACCTTTGCGGGCTGCGCGCACTGCGCTCGATCTGCTCCGGCGGACGCAGCGTTTCTTCCGGAAGTTTCGCGCTCGCGACGCTCTGAGCGAGCGCCGCATGTCTCATCGTATTGCCGCCGCCGCCGCTCGGCGTCGGCATCGTCGTCGTCGTCGTTTGCAGGTCGTGCTGCTCTGGCAGAGCACGGACCTGCACTTCGTCGCGCACCAGGGCCGCGACACGCACATCATCAGCGGAGCCGACGAACTGCTGGCTCTGCTCGAGGAGAGTCAGGTGACCGTCGGCACGATCCGCGGCTCGAGATACGTCAACCCGATCAAGGTACCGCGCGGCGCCGTCGTTTCTCTCCTTTTCTCTTAATCTCTTTTCGTCTTTCCCGGAAGTCTCGGAGTCCGTGCGCTGCCGCGTCAGGTTTACGTGGCCAGGTGATTGCAGAGCTCGCGGAATTTCGCAGTCTGCCGATTTCGCTTTCGCGACGCTTTCCGGTCGCCTCCGGTCGCTTCCGTTCGCCTCGGGTCGCCTCCGATCGCCGTTCGATCGCCTCCGTCGGTCGGCGCTCTCGGCGCGCGCGCGCGCTCGCGAGACAGCGCCAAGTGAGCGGAGAGCGGAAGCGGTGGCGTTCGCGCAGGCGCAAGTCGAGGAGTGGACCGGCGGCTCGCACTCCTGGCGCGAACGCTCGACGAGTGGATGACGTGCCAGCGCAACTGGCTCTATCTGGAGCAAATCTTCGGCAACCAGGACATTCAGAGGTCAGAGCGCCGCCGCCGCCGCTGCGCTGCGGGCTTCGCGCGGCGGTCCATCCGGCGCGCCGTATCCGGCTGCTGCCTGCCGTCCTGACCGCTCTCGCTCAGCAACGACCCCTGACCTCTGCTGCTGCTGCCGCTGGGCAAACGCAGGCAACTGCCGAACGAGGCGAAGCTGTTCGCGACCCTGGACAAGTCGTGGAAGGACATCATGCGTCGCACGGTCGACCGCCGAACGCGCTGAAAGCCGCTACTGCGTCGGGCGTGCTCGAGGCCCTGCAAGCGGCCAACGTCGGCCTCGAGAAGATACACAAGTGCCTCGAGGCGAGCGCGAGCACCCCCGCCCCCGGCCCCGCCCCGGCCCCGGCCCCGCCCCGCCCCGGCCCGCCCCCCCCCGCCCCGCGAGCAAGTAGAGTCGCCGCGGCGGCTCAAAACTTCGAGCCACTTCGAGACGGCCGTGGCCGCCACCGTGGCCGCCGCCGCCGCCGCCGGCCTGACGCTCGCGCGCGATTGCGGCTCGGCGCCAGGCGACGTCGCCAGGCGCCGTCGCTCGCTGTCGTGCGGCGCCGACTGTCGCCTGACGCGCCCGCCGACTGACGCCTCCATCGCGCGCTCGCAGGACTATTTGGAGACGAAGAGGCTCGTGTTCCCGCGATTCTACTTCCTCAGCAACGACGAACTTCTCGACATTCTCGCGCAGTCCAAGAACCCCGACGCCCGACGCGCTGCCGCCGCTGCCGCGCTGCCGCCGCTGCCGCCGTGCCGCTGCCGCGCTGCCGCTGCCGCCGCCGCGCTGCAGCCGCTGCCGCCAGCTGCCGCCGCTGCCGCCCGAACGCCGCCGCTGCCGCCGCTGCCGCCCAACGCCGCCGCTGCCGCCGCTGCCGCCGCTGCCGCCGCTGCCGCCGCTGCCGCCGCTGCCGCCGCTGCCGCCGCTGCCGCCGCTGCCGCCGCTGCCGCCGCTGCCGCCGCTGCCGCCGCTGCCGCCGCTGCCGCCGCTGCCGCCGCCGCTGCCGCCGCTGCCGCCGCTGCCGCCGAACGCCGCCGCTGCCGCCGCTGCCGCCGCTGCCGCCGCTGCCGCCGCTGCCGCCGCTGCCGCCGCTGCCGCCGCTGCCGCCGCTGCCGCCGCTGCCGCCCGCTGCCGCGCCGCTGCCGCCGAACGCCGCCGCGCCGCCCCGCGCCGCGCCGCCGCCGCCCGCCGCTGCCGCCGCTGCCGCCCGCCGCTGATAGCGGAGAACGCCGCGCTGAGAGGGCGACGGCGGCGGCGGCGGCGGCGGCGGCGGCGGCGTAGAGCGTCGCCGTAGCACTGCAAAGTGTTGCCGATCGTATTGAGGTGCGACTCAGCGACGCCGCCGCGACGCCGCCGCCGCCGCCGATTGCTGCGTCGGTCCTGGTTCCACCGCTGACCGCCGCCCCCGCCGCAGCACGCGCCGACGTCATGTCCGCTGCGTCTCTTGTCGCTCTCTCAGCCGCATCTCGCCAAATGCTTCGGCAACGTAAAGAGTCTGGAGATCCGCGCGCCGCCGCGCCAGCCGCCGACGGTGATGACCATGCGGTCGGCCGAGGGCGAGGTCGTGCCCATGCCCAGGTAGGTCGAAGGTCGAAGCGACGAAGCGTCGTCTTGGTGAGTAGATAGATAAATACATACGCAGATTGATGGGTAGATAGATGAAATTATGTATAGATGACTTTCAAATACAGCCCTCGGGTAGGCCACGCGCGAATCTCTGGTGGAGCAATAAAGTCCCGCTTTATTTATCCCCAAAGGCAGGTGCGCCTCTCATTGATTGCCGAAGCTACCTGAACCCAGAGTCCCTCACCAACGGAAGCGCTAGAAGATCTAGCGTAATCCTTCAGTTCTACTAATGTGCAGCGAATAGAGATTAAATCGCAGCGAGCCTCACGGAACGAGAGCGAAAAGGAATGCTTAGCTTTGAATGTAGCTCACCAAGTTTTAATACTTCCAGTACATTTCGCGATTGCAGCAGGCACACATCTCCTTTCAATCAGTAGGCCAATGCAGTATCGGAAAGTCGATTTATAGAGGCTTAAAATAGTAGCGTCGCTCGGAGTCGCCGTCCTTGATTGACCGTCCGCCTCCGGCGCCCGAGGCGGGACGGACGACGGAACGGACGAAGGCGCGCGCACGCACGCCGCGCGCTCGACGCCTGAGGCCACTTGAGGCGAGGCCTCGCCTTCCTCTCAGTCGCACCTGCCTGCTGCTGCCTGCTGCCTGCTTTTCTGTCGCGTTCGGGCCGCGTAAGTTGGGGGTCGCGTCCGGTCACGTAGATCGATAGATTCGCCTCACCCGCCCCTCGCCTCTAGGAGTTGTCTTGTCTGCCACAGCAGACTTCTGGTGTAGAAAAAGAGGAGGAGAAGGAGGAGGAGGAGGAGTGCTATCGCGCGGTCGTGAACGCGAAGCGAGCGCTCGTCGTCGTTGGCGGCAAGACCTTTGGCTCGCGCACTCCACGTTGTCCAACTGTCACGAGTCGTTGGCGGCCTGCGTCCTTGTGCTTTCGCGCCTTGAGGTCGTGCGACGGCTAATTGCACGCGTAGCGGAGCGTCGCGCATAGAAGGCCCGTCGTGGCAGAGCAGACGAGAGCACGCGCTCGATAATTCGTCTGCTCGATAACCGCCGCACTTTCTCCACCAGGAACGTACGAGCTCGAGGGCCCGTCGAGCAGTGGCTGGGCAGCGTCGAAACGGGCATGTTTGACACGGTCAAAAGGTCAGTTAGCCGACGCTGCGCTCGACGGCAGCGGCGCGGCAGCGGCGTCGGCGTGGCGTCGCAGACGTCGGCGTCTCCGAGCGCGTGGGTTCGCCGCGCGCTTCGGCGCGCGCTTCGGCGCCTTCGAAGGCGTCTTAGGAGAAAAGAAGAGAAGAACAATTTAGGGTATAGAGGAAAGAAGAGAAAGAGAAAGAGAAAGCTTCGTTGCCTGCGCTTCGGTGCAGCGCACAGTTCGCGCTGCTGCTGCTGCTGCTGCTGCGCAGGCGCGCTGCGCCGAAGCAGCTTCGCGAACTGTGCGCGCTGTGCGCTGCGACGCCGCAGCGTCTTCATCTTCTTCGGCTCGCTGCGCGTAGGCACCTCAAGAGCGGCTTGGCAGAGTGGCCGACAGGTGGCTCCGACCTCTGCGACTGGGTTCTCAAGCACCCCGGCCAAGTTGTCCTGACCGTGGTAAGGGCGGCGGTGGCGGCGGCGGCGGCGCGCGAGCGTTTGCGACGCGTTTTCAGGCCTTTCACCGTCGCCTGCGCCGCCGATAGTCTGCGAGTGGATGATCTGCCGATGATCTGTGGATGATCCGATGATCTGCTCGCCGATCGGCCCGCCGTTACCCATTGATTAATACAGAAAGGATCAGAGGGTGAAAGGGTGAAAGAGTGAAAGGGTGAAAGGGTGAAAGGGTGGTGGGTGACGGTATCGAGAGGGTATCGTGAGGGTATCGAGAAAGGGTGTATCGAGTTAATACTCGGGAGGCGCGGGCGGGCGCGCGGGCGGTAAGCCCACGTGCTCGGGACGCGCGGCTCACAATTCCGGCGGCGCCGCGCTTCCGGCGTTCGCCAGAAGCGCGGTGACGCCGCGCTTCCGCCGCTCTTCGCTGGCTGCGTGCAGCGGAGAGGTCGACGGCTCACAGAGAGGTCGACGCTTCGCGCCGATCTCTCTGTGAGCCGTTCCTTCCTAGTCGTAGCGATGAGATGCCGAGCCGGTTGAGTAAGATCTCACCGCTTTTCCGACGCCCGCTGCTTCCTCCGCGAGCTAGCGCCTAGCGCGGCGTAGCTCCGTTCATGGTCGCCAATTCTGGGGGACGCTGACAGGCTGAGCGTCACTGCTCCCTCTGTCTCTCTCTCTCTCTCTCTCTCTCTCTGTCTCTGTCTCTGTCTCTGTCTCTGTTTCTGTCTCTGTCTCTCTCTCTCTCTCTCTCTCTCTCTCTCTCTCTCTCTCTCTCTCTCTCTCTCTCTCTCTCTCTCTCTCTCTCTCTCTCTCTCTCTCTCTCTCTCTCTCTCTCTCTCTCTGTCTCTCTCTCTCTCTCTCGCGGGCGAGCAAACAAACACGCTCCGCTGCCGCGGCGGGCCGCGCCGCGCTCGACGGCTGCGCGCTATGTTATGGCCGAGTCCGTCGCGCCGCTACGGCCCGTCGCGCCGCCCCGTGCAGGTGCAGATCGTGTTCAGCAAGGACGTGGCCAAGGCGCTGAGCGACTACGACGCGCCGGGCGCACTCGCCAGATGCCACAAGGGTACGGTGGCCATGCTGGGCCGCCTGGCGCGCCTCGTCTCCACAGAGCTGGGCGCCGCGCATCGGCGGCTCAGCGTCGAGGCGCTGCTCACAGTGCAGGTGCACAACCGCGACATCGTGGCCGAACTGCGCGACAAGCGCGTCGTCAGTCGCAACGACTTCGAGTGGCTCAGGCGAGTCGCCGCTGCGCGCCGCTGCGCGCCGCCGCCGCTGCGTGCCACCGCTGCAGGCCATTGCCAACGCGAAAGCTTTCGAGAGGCGTCGCCTCCGGGAGACAAGAGTGCTATGGCATTGTATTTAATATCGCTATAAAATGTCGCTATGGTATGTTGCTATGCTAGGTCAGATAATGTGTACTATCGGATCTTGGCAGCCAGGAGGTGCGGTGCTTGGTCTTCGCGATCCCGGGGTCGCGGGTTCGAGTCGGGCAGTCCTATTTTGCCCACTGAGAGCGGTGGCGATACCCGTCAAGGCTCTTCTTCCGCTATGCGCACGAGGCATATTGATTATCAGCTATTATTATTATTATTATTATTACTATTGATTATGACATGATCGCAAGATCGCAAGATCGGCCGCGACTATAAGCAACTCGGTCGATATGTCGTCTGTCGCGGGACCTGTCGTCCGTCCCGTCTCAGACGCGAGGGCTTACTAATTTCGCGAGCGATGTCGTCTCTGAACTTGTCTCCGGCGCCTTTGCGACGCGCGGCGGCCGCGCGCGAGCGCGTGCGAAGCCATCGCGCCGGAAGCGACATCGCTGAACCGGAAGCGTCGCGCTGTCGCTGCAGGCAGCTTCGCTACGAGTGGGACGAAGGCGGCAACAACTGCGTCATCTCGCAGTCGAACGCCGGCTTCGTGTACGGCTACGAGTACTTGGGCTGCTCGCCGCGGCTTGTCATGACGCCGCTCACCGACCGCTGCTACCTGACGCTCACCGGCGCGCTGCGCCTCAACCTCGGCGGCTCGCCGGCGGGCCCCGCGGGCACCGGCAAGACAGAGACGGTCAAGGATCTCGCCAAGGTCAGAGGACACTCTCGTGCGCCGCTGCCGCGATGTCGCCGGCGGGATGCAGTAGCACGCGGGGGGGGGGGGGAAGGACGGCGAGGCGAAGCCGGATGCGACGGGTGAGGCGCTGAATGATTGACGAATTAAGAATATAATATCATCCTCATAATTATATATCAGTTGTATTATTTAATAAAGAATATACTATATTATTATTTAATAATATATTAAATTATATTATTTATTATATTATATCATTCTCATAGTTTAGTTTTATTTATTTTACATTATATCATTCTCATAGTTTTATTTATTTTATTATATCATTTCTCATAGTTTATATTATATCATTCTCATTTATTATATTATATTATTCTCATATACGCTCGCATTCGCGCGTCGGGTCAGAGGGCGCGCGCACGCGCCGCTGCCGTGACGTCACCGAAGGGCGCAATAGCTATAGGAGGGAGGGTATATATTATAGGGGGGGGGGGGAGGAGGGCGCTGGCTGCCCACGGAGGCGGCGGCGGCTGAGAAAGGGGCGGGGCGGCGCGAGGGACGAGACGGCGATCTGCGCTCGCGCGCGTCGGTAACCCGAAGTGAGAAAGTCGCTGACGTTGCCGCGCGCTCCGTCTGCAGGCGGTGGGTAAGCAGTGCGTCGTGTTCAACTGCTCGGAAGGACTCGATTATAAGGTGAGCGCTCTGCTCCGGCGCCGCATAAAATCGGCGCTACAAATCGGCGCTACAAATCGGCGCTACAAAATCGGCGCTACAAATCGGCGCTACAAATCGGTGCTACAAATCGGCGCTACAAATCGGCGCTACAAATCGGTGCTACAAATCGGCGCTACAAAATCGGCGCGCGAAGCTTTTTCCTCTGCTTCTCCGTCGGTTCTCACATCCGTCGGTTCTCTTGTCCATCATTCATTCATTCATTCATTCATTCATTCATCATCATCATTCATCTCATCATCTAGTCGGCCGTGCCATCGTGAATTCAACGCTCGCGCCGTCGGCTAATGGAAGCCGCCGACGGCGCCGCCCGCTTTCCGAGCTTGAAATTCTGGTACATTTCAAATTTGAAATTCCTGTACACTTCAATTTGCGGCACATTCAAATTCCGGCACGTTGCGAGCTAGCTACGTCGGCGTAGCTCGCAACGTACCGGAGACCGCTCTGCGCACCCGCTCTGCGAACCCGCTCTCGACCCCCGGGCAGGCGGGCTCTTCGCGTCGGACGGAGCCGCGAACTCGCGGACCAGGTAGCCGCCGCCGCGCCCACGCGGGCGGCGCGGCGGCGGCGTTTGCTCGCCGCTGCGCCGCCCGCCGCTCTTCGGCTCGACGCGGCATCGCGACGGACGGCGCCGACCTCGATCCGCTGACCTCGACCGCGCGCGCGGCGCGCGCGTTCGCGCAGATGCTGGGCAAGTTCTTCGCGGGCCTGGCGCAGTCGGGCAGCTGGTGCTGCTTCGACGAGTTCAACCGGATCGACGTCGAGGTCCTGTCGGTCGTCGCGCAGCAGATACACACCGTGAAGACGGCCAAGGACGGCGCCGCGGCGCGATTCATGTTCGAGGGACGCGAGATCCGCCTGAACGCCACGTGCGGCTTCTTCATCACCATGAATCCTTCGTAATGGCGGCGATGGCGGCGGCGATGGCGGCGCAGCGAAGTCTCTGGCGGCGGAGCGTCGGCGGGGGGGGGGCTACATTAGATGACGATGAAGATAGTGATGATGGCGATGAGGATGACGATGATGATGACGACGACGATGATGCTATTGATAATGCACGTAGCGAGTCAAGCAGTAGACAGTAGACAGCAGTTCCGCTTGCGACGACGCCGTTGCGTTCTTGCTTCAGGTACGCGGGTCGAGTAGAGCTGCCCGACAACCTCAAGTCTCTCTTCCGTCCGGTGGCCATGATGGTGCCCGACTACGCGCTCATAGCGGAGATCATGCTCTTCTCCGAGGGATTCTCCTGGGCGAAGACGCTGTCGCGCAAGATCGTCAATCTTTACCAGCTGGCCAGCACGCAGCTGTCGCAGCAGGTATGCAGCACTGCGACGGCGCCCGACAGGGCCGCCACCTTGGCCTCCGCCGCCGCCGCCGCCGCCGCCGCCGCCAGCGCTCGACCTGCTCGCAGTGTACTGCCAGTATGAGTGTAGCTGGCGTACGAAAGGAGCGTGTGTAGGGGCTCGCGGGCGCGCGATGGCGGCGCGATGAAGAGCGAAGCCCCCACAAGCGTTGTTGACGACGGCCGTATAATACGATCTAGCAGCCGTCGTGCGTGCTGCTCCAGAGCACGAGGCGTTAGGAGAGCGAAGAGAGTGGATAGCGTGCGTGCAGGCCGACGCACAAGCAGAAAGTGAATTGAGCGGCAAGGAACGAGTCACGTGCCGGCAAGGAGCGTTCCCGTTGGGCGGACAGAACGTCGGCTGGGGGCGGAACCACGTGACGGCGATCGCACGCCCACACGTGCACGCTGGCTGTGCGAATCGAATGGAATCGCTGCAGCGAATGACACGCGCTCGTCGGACTGACTAATGGAAGTGGCTAGCGAAAGCAGCCCGCTCAGTGCGAGTGGGAATGGAATGCGAAAACGGAGCTCTCTCAAAACAAGCGGCGGAATGCAAATGGCGGCGCTCTCTCTTCGCGATCTCATTTCTCGATCCTCATGTATACTAGTGTACTCTCGGATGTCGTGCAAGCGGGAAGCCAAACGTCTGAGCTAAAAGGTAGCTGGTTAAAGGCTTAAGGTTAGCCGATTTACCGGCCTCGCTTACCCAGCGGCCGAACAGACGCAGCAGCTATCGAAACCGCTCGCAGCGGACAATGTAGAATGTGGCCCTCGGTTGTAGGACTCGAACCCACTGACCCTGGGTCTCGAGTGGCAAGCACCTTATACCTTTATGGCCTAAGGGGCACCTGCGACCGCGGTGCATCGATGACGCGGTGGACGGACGGACGGGGGGGGGGGGCAGAAGTCGCACTTTGCTCACGTGGGCGACACGTTGGCCAACGTTGTTTTCTTTTCTCTAGCGCTCGCCGCCTTAGCTTCAAGCTCTCTCTGGAGTCGATTAGCTAAATTAATCGATTCTTTTTTTATTCTTTGATTAATGATTAACTGTTAATTCTTTAGTGATTCTTTGATTGTTAGTTCTTTGATTAATCGATTCTTTGATCACCTCAACTTTTTGTTTCCAGATGAGCAAAACGGTACATGCTTTGCCTTGCTTCTTTGCTGTCACTCCGTGGCTACTTGAAAATTATTACGATTGCGCGCGCGCGCGTGAGATGCACACGCGCGCGAGCGCGCGAGCGCGCGCGTGCGCATCGTCTGCTTAGCGTATTGCATGCCATCTTATAGTCGCGGGTAGTGTCGAGGTTCGTCCTACGTTTTTCCAGTTTCTCCTCGTTATTCTGCGTTTTCAAACTATTTATCTATTTCGTTCGTCGCAATTTTTCCGTCCGTCTGCGAACGCGTGCTTTTTTAGGATCACTACGACTTTGGAATGCGCGCCATCAAGTCGATCCTCGTCATGGCCGGGCACAGGATGAGGCAGTCGGCGCGGCCGCAGTAAGTGGCGGAGCGCTCTGCGAGCTCTGCGCTCGGCGCGCTCCATCTGCTCCTTTCGTTCGCTCTTCCTGTCGTCTCCTCAGATCGAGACATTTTGGACGACAAGCGTGCGAGAGAGAGACTGCAGATGCGATGGAATGCAGCTGCGACGACCTTGAGATCTGCAACTAATTAGTAATATACTTAATATAGTAATATAAATTATATTAATATAATAAATTAAGTATAATTTAATATTAATACTATAATTATAATTACAGTAAGTTATACTATAATTATAATTAAGTAAGTTAATATTTATATTATAAGTAAGTTATACTATAATTATAATTATTAATAAATTATATTAATATAATATATTAAGTATTACTACAATTAAGTATACTACTTGAGATCAAGCTCAGGCGCGACCTTGAGATCTGCGCCTCGCGCGCCTCGCGCTTGGCGTACGAAAGCTGGCGTAGGCGAGGCGCCACCTTTCGGAGACGAAAGTTTCTTTCTTTCGCACAAACGTGCTCCGCAGAGCCGCGCACGGAGCACCACAGAAATGCGGCAGCTGGCTACCTGCCGGGTCTCGGCTAGGGAGCGCTGGCGTCGTCGTCGCGCGGCCGCAGCCGAGAGACGACGGGAGCGCGGAGACTCGGCCGCAGCGGAGCGCGTGATCGAGCGCAGCGGCGGCCGGAGCCGCCGCGAGCGGCGCTCTCCGGCGGCCGCTACGCTCGACCGATGACGCCGCAGGCGACGCGGCGGCCCGAGTTGCCGTCCTTGAGGCTGTTCGGCTGGCCGCCGTAGCCGAGGTCGTCGACGCTCTCGTGCACGACGAAGGCGCGGCCGAGGAGGTCGTCGACGCTCAGCGCGCTCAGCACGACGTTGCTGACGCTGAACGTCGCCGCGCCTCGCGAGTCCGTGACGAGGTTGCCGAAGTCGCCGGCGTGCGACACCTCGGTCGGCGGGCCGTGCGGCACGCGCAGCGGGTTCCAGTGGTGGCCGACGCTGACGCAGCCGTCCGCCAGGTTGCCTCCGGTGTGCACGTGCATGGCGAGGCAGGCCTTGGGCGGCAGGCCGCTCAGCGAGCCGCGAATGACGACGCCGCGGCCGCGCGCGCCCTCCTCGAACGTCACGACGCCCGACACTCCGCGAATCAGGCCAAAGCCGCCGCTCAGGACGGCGACGGCCTGTCGGCACTTGGGCGCGTCCGGCGTCCTACCTCGGAATGAGATCGTGCTCGGAATGCGGTAGGGCCGTCCGCCGGCCGCCGGGTGAGACAGGCGTCCTGCTGGCAGCGGAAGCGGAAGCTTGAGCGGAAGCTGCGCGACTTGACGCGAGTCCAGCGCTATCGGAAGCGGAAGCTCTCTCCTCGCTCACCGCCACCGGCTCGCCCACTTGCACCTCGCTCTCATCCCCCCTCACCTCGATCCCCCGACCCGACTGCGCCGGCGGCAGGCGGCGGCGGCAGCAGGCGGCGGCGGCCGACGAGCTCGAGCGAGCGCGCGGCGGCGTCGGCGCCGCGCGCACGGACCGTGAGGCAGCATCGTGGCCGCCGAAGTGGCAGCGATCGCCAGCAGTAGAGCCGCCGCGGTCGTCATGGCGGAAGCGAGCTGGCAGCACCTGCAGAGACGCCGGAGCCGCTGGGCGTTGGTGCTTCAGCGAGCGCTCTCCCGCGGCGGCCGCGGGCGACGCCGCCGACGACTCGACAGGCGGCTGACGCGCGCGCGCGTCAGCCGCCCTCACACCCAAGCATGGCAGGCCGCGAGCCCGGCGCGCGCGCGCTCTCGACTTTGGCTACGTACGAGAATCCGTCTCTGAGAGCAGCCGATGCCGCGCTGCGCGGAAATTGCCCCCGAGGTCGCGCGGCGGCCGCCCTTTAATAGCGCGAGCGGCGGCGGCGGCGGCGACCTCGGAGAAGCCGACGTGCGGGCTCAGGTGCGCGCGAGGTGCGCGCGACCCTGAGGGAATGTCGTGCGGCGAGCGGCGGCTGCGGGACTCGAGCGAGTAAATACGAGCGTCGCGCTCGGGCGTCGCGCGCGCTCCGCCCTCCGGCGGCGCAGTTGGCCGCTATTAGCCGCGCGGGCAGCAGCGGGCTACGCACGCAGCCTGTCAGGCGGCGCGGGCAGAGAGAAAGAACCGCTGTCTCCGCTCTCTGAGAGCAGAGAGCGGTTTTCGCTCGCGCCGCTTGCTCTCTGAGATTCAAAGAATTCAAAGAATTCAAAGAATTCAATCCATAGATTAGCCGGCTTCGATCGGCCGCGCGGCGGCTGCTCGATGGGAAACGCTCGCCGACTGAACTCGCCAATAGAAACGTTGAATGAATTGAAACAGTTATGAAACTCGCCACTGTAAGCGAACGCCAACGAAAACACGCGCCATCGCCCGGCAGCAGCCGCCGATGGCGCGTCGCGCGTTCTCTCGGTCGGCGCAGGCAGCTGCCTCGTTCTGACGATGCACTCGTCCTCGCATTTGTTTATAATATAATATAATTCATTTATATGGCGCCCCAAGAGAACTTAATCTCTATTCAGGCGCTTCACATATGCCTCGGGGCTCGAGCCCACGACCTCAGTCAGACCTCGGTCGGGGCGAGCACCTTAACCGCTAGACCAAACTAGCTCGGCGTCTCGCCTCTGACCTCGACTCCAGTTCCTCTCGCTCGCGCTACCGCGCGACGTGCGAGCGACGTTAGGGATCACGATCGTATATTTTGACGCGTGCGTCGGTGGCCCCGCTCGCGGCCTTCCGGAAGAGTTTGAATTAACGAGGCGGGCCCAGAAGATGCGACGCCAGAAGCGCGAACGCGAAATCGCATGATCGTAAGCTAGGAAAGAAACTCGAACATGCTGCAACACGTGCTGCAACGCAACACGTGCTGCAACACGTGCTGCAACACAACACGTGCTGCAACATAACACGTGCTGCAACACAACACGTGCTGCAACACAACACGTGCTGCAACACAACACTTGCTGCAACACAACACGTGCTGCAACACAACACGTGCTGCAGCACGTGCTGCAACACTCCGCGGACGAGTTGGACTTGCGAGAGTCAGTCAGCCTCTTGGCGAGATTCTGCGTCTGACTGTCTGTCAGACTGAGAGACTGTCTGTCTGCTAGATTGTCTATCTGCTATTCGCTATTCGTTAGCCTTCCGAGCTAACGATTCTGGCGGCTCGAAGCGTCTGCGTGTTTGGCGCAGGACGAGCGCGCCTGCGCGGAGGCCGAGAGAGTGCCGAGCTCTTCAAAGACGAATGCTTGCCGACGCTGAGCCGACGCTGCCGCAGACGATCGCTCTGCTGCGTCCGATCCTCGAGCCTCTGCTAAAAAGCGCCGCTGCCCGTGCGGCGGCGGCGGCGGCGCACGGCGTGAACTCGGCGAACTGGGCGGCCGACGCGGCGACGGCGGCGCCTCGCGCGTCGCCTCTCTCATCACGTCGCTTCGGTCTCTCGTCGCAGGCGGCCAGCGGAGCAGGGACGATCCGGCAGCGACGACGACGGCGCGACGGCGGTGGCGGCCGACGAGGAGGCCGACGAGGAGGCCTACATACTCATTCACTCGCTGCGCGACGCCAACCTGCCCAAGTTCATCGCCGAGGACGTGCCGCTGTTCGAGAGCTTGCTCGAGGACTTGTTCCCCGGCATGAGGCCGCCGCGTCCGCAGCAGCTCGCGCTCGAGGTGCGGCGCCGCCGCCGCTGCCGCGCGAGATTCTCGCGCGAACGGGGGGGGGGCGTCAGCGGCGGGGCGGACGGGGCGGCTGCTGCGCGCGAGTCGCTCCGTCGGCGTCGGTCGTCGAGAGCCGAGCGCTCGCTCGCGCGCGAATCGAGCAGATCTCGATCTCGATCTCGATCTCGATCTCGAGATGATCAGCAAATTATAGCCAATTATACCTGAATTATAGCCAATAGGAATGGGATCTGGTCGTAGTCCACAGTTTGGGAAGTATTTTGGGGGCGTCCGAAGAAATAGTTCGTCGGCAATGCTTTGGGTGCCGTGCTTCGAGTTGTCCATTAAGTTTGGTACCGTGGAAATGTAGCCGAGAGCCCAGGAATTGTAGCTGCCGAATGGACCGCTCGGCGTTAGTGACACAGGCTTGTTATTTTATGGTATTTTATGGTACATTTAAAAGTAACTTAAAAACATACCTATTTAGGACAGCATTTAGTGGGTCCTTGTGATTCGTCCTCGATGTGCTTATGCGTGCTGACACTGTTCATGCTGCCACTAACCACATTTGCATGCTGACCCAGTGCATGTAACCCCTAACCATGTTATTCATTTTGTTTGTTTTTCAAGCATGATTTTACTTACTATTCTATTGCGTATCACTTTGCAGCAAATGTAAAGCGCCTAGAAAGAGATTAAGTTCTCTGAGGGCGCTTTATCAAGTGCAATATTATTATTATTATTATTATTATAGGAGTACCGCTTATAATTATTAATAATTAGCATTCCCAATTATTATTTCAGTTATTTTATATCAATTTAATTTATTTATTTTGACTTATTTAATTTATTTTTATTTTTATCATTTTAATTCCTTCTAATTTATTTATTTCGTCATTTTAAGGTAGGACTACTCCTGATTGTCGCTTTGTTGCAGAGGGCCATAACGGTGGCCACGCACGACCTTGGCCTTCAGCCCTGGCCCAGCCAGGCGGAGAAGGTGCAGCAGCTGCACAGTCAGCTGCTCGTGCGGCACGGCGTCATGCTCGTCGGCCCGACGTGCGGCGGCAAGACGTCGGTGCGCGGCATACTGCAGCGCGCCCTCGTCCTCCTGCCAGCAATTGCCGAGATCGTCGCCGGCGCCGGCGGCACGCCCGGCTCGGCCGACGACGCCGCCGCCGCCGCTGCCATCATGGCCGCGTCCGGCGGCACCATCGACGCCAAGGCCGTCCTGGTGCGTTCCGCAACGTCGCCGCCGCCGTCGCTTTGCACGCGCTCGCGCGTGAGGTTTAGCGGCTGAGAGCTTGTGGGTGTGTGTACTGTGGGCTCGCTTTCCTCCGCCAAGTCTAGCAAGGACGCGTCTCTTCCTCGTTCGGCAGCACCGCAACACTTGCTCGCGTCTGTGTTTTGTCGCTCTCACTCACTCTCAAGCTCTTTCTCGCTCGCTTGCTCTCTCACTCTCTCGCTCTACATTGCTCTCTCTCTAGGACACACTCTCTCCGTGTCTCTCTCTCTCTCGCGCTCTCTCTGTCAGTCTCTCTCTGTCTCTCTCTCTCTCACTCTCTCTCCCACTATCTCTTATACTCTTGCTCTCTCACTTTTAATTGTGGTCAATTGTAGAGCCATGTATTGACGTCGCTGCCGAGTGTGCGATCGTGCGAGTGCGATTCTACTACGCCGATTATCTACTTATTCCACGCTCGCGCCCACCTAGCATCGCGCTTCCGGAGCACGAGTGCGCAGCACTTCCGGAGCCTTCGCCCGCTGCCCTGTGGTTTCTGCCTCTGTCTGTCTCCGCGTCTCCGCAAGGCGCCCGACGCCCCGCGGCGGTTGTTTTTGGTTGTTGCGGTTTTTTTGGCCCGGGCGCGACTTCCGCGACGCCCGCAACTTCCGCGTCCGACGACGACTGTCCGCAACTTCCGCGTCCGACTCTTTGCAGCGCGCCATTCGCTCGCGTCGGAAGGGCCACGTCGAGATCAGCACAATCAATCCCAAGTGCGTACGTCTGGAGGAGCTCTACGGCGTCTCCGATCCCAACACGTTCGAGTGGTCGGACGGCCTCATCGCCTGCACAATCCGGCGCTTCGCTCGCGACCTGTCGGCCGACCCGCACCGCGGCGGCGGCGGCGGCGTGGCCGGCGGCAGGCAGGGCGGCGGCGAGGATGGCGGCGAAGCGGAGGGCGGCGGCGGCGGCGGCGGCGGCGGCGGCGCCTCCTCTTCGCGAGCGGACGTGAGTGAACGCGCGCGCACGCGCGCGCGCGCGAACGTTGCCGCGCGAGGTCGCGCGATCGCGTTGCGCCCGCCAGGAGCGCTTGGCGGCGGCCTCCCTCTGGAGCGCGCACGCGCACCAAACGGGTCCGGCAGAGCGACGCCCGATCGTGCTTCGGCGGCGTCAGCGAGCGACGGCGGCGAATCGTTCCAGGCTCGAAGCCTCGCGAGTGCGCCGTCGACATCTCTAAGCCAGCGGCGCGGCGACGGCGGTGCGGCCAAGGCGGTGGCGGACGGCGAGGATGCGGACGAGGAGGCAGCGTCGGAGCACGAGGGAGTCATATCGAACTGGAGATGGTACGGTGGCGCGGTCAGGTTCCGGTTCCGGTCGGTCAGGTTCCGCTGCGCTACCTACGCAGGACGTGCCTCGTGTCGCTGGTTAGCTGAAATCGAAGGGCGGCCGAGCGTGCGAGCGTGCCTCCTTTGCATGTCGACGGACGAGCCGGCTATGAGGCTACGAAGCTATGTCCCTGCTCGCCGTGAAGGCAGTGCCGGATTGCCTGCTGCAGGACTCCAACCCATGACCGCGTCGCTAAGAGCGAGAAACTTACCTCCGAGAAACGGGAGGGGGGTGCGCGCGTCGTCGACACGACTGCGGTCTAGCGTCCGGCGTCGGAGTCGGAGACGGCGTCGTGGGATGAAACGGGTCTCGTGCGGCGCGAGGGGCCACGTGACGGCCTGCGACGGTGCCCGCCCAAGATCCCGTAGCACCGGCGCCGCCTGGTTTCGTGCAGCTCGCCAGGCGGCGGCCGCCGGTTCTGCGGCGGCCGCCGCCTCTCTCCGGTTCCGCGGCGCCTCACGCGCTGCCCCTGCAGCAGCGGCGAACGGTACGCGTCGCTGCTGCTGCTGCTGCAGGCTCGTCCTTGACGGGCCGGTCGACACCGCTTGGGTCGAGAACCTGAACACGGTGCTCGATGATACGAAAGTGCTCTGCCTGGCCAACGGCGAGCGCATCGGACTTCCGCCGGGACTGCGCCTCGTGTTCGAAGTGGACGACCTGTCGCAGGCCAGTCCGGCCACCATCAGTCGCTGCGCCATGGTGTACATGGTGAGCGCTTCGCTGCGCCGCGCGCGCCTGCGTATGCGCAAACGTATAAGCTCTTACATGCGCAGAGAGTTAGAGGTAGATGATGCTGAGCGATATGATGCTGAGATGATGAGAGAAGCGAACTGCCGCAGGAAGACGCTCGATCGCTTCGATCGAGCGTCTTCCTGTGGATCGAGCGCAGGATCGAGCGCCGCCGGACGGGTTTGACTCCCTGGCGAAGAAGCGGCGCAGATTCTGGAGGTTTCTGTCGACTCTTCGACCTTCTAGGCGCTTCGCTTTCGATTGGCCTCAGTTCGCCAGACGCGCACGCGCCGTAGGACCCCGTCGACCTCGGCTGGCGTCCGTACGTCAGGACGTGGCTGAATCGGCTGCCCAAGGATCTGCCCGACGCGGGCCGTGGGCACCTGTGGGCGCTGTTTGAGCACTCCGTCGATCGAGGCCTCGCCTTCTGGCGCCAGCACTACAAGCAGCAGCACGTGCCCGCCACCGAAACGTCGCTCGTCGGCTGCCTGTGCGCCATCTTGACGTCGTTCCTCGAGTTCATGGCGGCGCCCGGAGGCGGCGGATTCGGAGATCGAGGTGCGACCGGCGATACCGCCCGCGATAGGCACAGGGCCGCCGCCGCCGCTCGGACGCGAGCGCGGCCGCGAGGCCGTCGCCGCCTTGGCGTCCGCTGCGGTCTCGGCGGCGCTGCGGACGTCGCCGCCGGAGCGCCGCCCGTGCCGCCGCCGCCCGGGCCGCTGCGGGCACTCGTCTGTTGCCCGGGCGCCATCTTGGATTTTCGCCATCTTGAATTTGCAGAATCTCAAAGTCAGGAGGCAGACCGCTCGGCCGCTCGCCCGAGCAGCGGTGGAAGCGGCACGAGCTCAAGCGTCGGCGGACGCCGGAAGCAGAAGAGAAAGAAGGACTCGGTCAAGGCCGACGAGGAGTGAGCCTCGCACGCTGCTTTCGCTGCTCGGGAACTGCCGGCGAACTGCGCCCGCGCGCCACGCGCGACAACGGCCCCGCCCACCCCAAACCCCACCCCCGCGGCGGCTGCTGTAGGGAGGAGCAGGAGTTCTTCGTGCAGAAGAATCCCGGGCAGCTGCGCAGCATGCTCGGAAAGCTGTTCGTGTTCGCCTACACGTGGAGCGTCGGCGGCAACTTTGAGCGCGACGAGAACCTGGAGGACGACGGCGGCATCACGCAGCAGCGCGGCGGCAGCGATCAGCGCCACGACTCGGCGGCGGCGGCGGCCAGCTCGATCACGTACGATTTCGACGGCTTCGCGCACGAGGTGTTCGATATCGAACCGCCGCTCGGTGAGAGACCGCGACACCGCGGCGGCGGCTGCTGTCGCCTCAGGCCGCGAGCGCTGCTCGACTAACGAAATTGCTCGAGACTGCTCTGAACGCGCTTCGCGCACATGACTTCAGTCACGTGACTAGACGGCAGTCACGTGAAAGTCAATCGCCGTACGAGCTCCTCGAAGGCCACTCGTGCGCGCCGCTCGCCTCAGGCCGCACGGGCCGGCGCGGCGGTCACCTTTGGCGCGCGCGCCTGCCGCTCTCCTGCCACCGCCGCCTGCGAGGGCCTTGGCAGCTTCGAGCGCTCGCGCGCGCTCGAGAGAGAGCGCCGCTGCGCGAGAGATGGCTGCGCGAGAGATGGCGCGGCGTAAAAAGCGCGCGCGAAAGATGGCGCGCGGTTCTAAAGTGACGAAAAAGTGCTCAGGAATATGGTATTCGGGCGCGCTGCAGGCGAGCGATTGTGGAAACGCTTTGTGCGGCGGCGGATCGTTCAATTTTGCGCAGTTATCGCACTATTTCTTCTATTATTATTCTATTATTATATTATTCTATTATTATTATATTATTATTCTATTATTCTATTCTATTCTATTTATTCTATTTCGCGCGCGCTCGAGAGAGGGCGTTCTTTGCGCAGGCGTCCGCCTGCCGACTGGCAACAAGACGATCTACAGCTACTTTGTCGATCTCAAGACGGGCAACTTCGTGCTCTGGGACGTGCTCGTGTCGTCCACGCAGTCGCTCATCGAGAAGACAACTCTGACGGCGCTCGGAGAGAACTTTCAGGCGCAGGAGCAGCAGAAGGTCGGCGGCGACATGGTGCCCACGGTCGACACCGTTCGCTATGCCTTCATCATGGCGCTATTGGTTGTCAACAAGTACGCCGTACTGCTGACCGGTGCGTGGACGCCGCCGTGGCTTCGCTGCGCCGCGCGAGCGATCCGCAATCAGCTGACAGAGACTTGAGTTCTTACTCGACTTGATAGAGATCGAGATCGATCGAGATTGATCGAGACTTGAGTTCTTACTCGTTCTTACTCTCTCTTACTACGCAGCCTCCCTCGCGCGTCTTCGCGGAGAGTGCTGCAGCGCGCGAGCGCGCTGCCGCACTCTCTGCGATATCGGCGTCGACGGGTCGATTCGACGGTTGTCACCTCGCGACACATCAGTCGCCCGCCGTCCGACGGCTTCGTGAGCGGCTTCGTGAGCGCAGCCGTCGCAGCGCAGCGACGGCTGCGCTGCGACGGCTGCGCCGGGTCACCGCGAGCGCCGCTAACGTCTTCCGCGTGCCGCGCGCAGGCGAGTCGGGCGTCGGCAAGTCGGCGCTCATCCAGCACGTGATGAAGCAGCTCTCCAAGGAGGGCGGCACGAATGCGGGTCGCGGCGGCTCGCTGCTCGGCAGCATCTTCCACTTCGCCGACCGCAACAACGAGCTGATGGAGAACATCATGACCCTGACGAAAGGAGCACCGGACGGTAAGCCGCCGCCGCCGCCGCCGCAGCCGCCGATGATGACGACGGACGCTCTACGCTGCCAGTGACCAGTCGACGACGGACGCTCTGCGCTGCCAGTGATCGCCGCTTCGCGTAGCGGCGACTGTGCAGCGCGCCGCGCGCACGACCTTCGCCGCAACTTCGAGGCTGGGAGCGCGGCCGTCGAACGGCGATCCGTCGAGCAGACGCCGAGGCCCGCCGCGGCGGCGGGCCTCGGCGTCTGCTCGACGGCGAGCAGACGGCGTCTGCTCGGCAGCGAGCGAGGACTTTAAAGTCGAGCTGCCGCCGCGCGCGCACGCGCGCGCTCGGTCAGAATCTCGAGGCGTCGCCGACCTGGACGGAGTCGCCTGCTGAAATGCAGGATTGACGCGATTGACGCGTTTCGCGCAGGATCGGCCCGCAGCGCTAGCAGCGGCGGCAGCCGCAGCGGCGGCGGCAGCAGCAGTGGCGGCAGCCGATTCAAGTCGCTCTCGGACGCGGCGAGCGACAGCGGTAGGCGACGCCGCCGGGCGGACCCACGCAAAAGCCCGGGACTCGTTGACCTTCACCTTTTTGCGATCGCATTTTCCTCCGGCTGACCTTCGAGCGACCCGTTTTCACGTCGTCGCCGCGTTTCGAACGAGCTGCTTTCACTTTCCCCTTCGTCTCTCCTGCTTCAAACCCGCTGCATGCCCACATACACCTGCCTTCCTACCTACGTACCCGCCCACCGACCTTCGAACCCGGTAACGTTCCCACCCGACTTTCTCCGACTCAGAAGGAAGAAAGAAGAAGGAGCGAACAGCGAGTTGGCTTCTTTTCTTTCTTCTTCGAGGGCTTTCCCTCCCTCCGCCAACTCCGTCGTCGTCGCTTCATTTCTTTTCGCGAACCTCAATTCGCATGTCGCTGGCTCCGCATTGTAGTAGCGCATTGGCGCGCGTCCGAACCGGCGCCGGCTCCTCCGCCCCCTGCCGCCCCTGCCGCCAGGCAGGGGGCGGATGCCGGGCCGGACGACGAAGAACAGAAAGGTAAGGTGAAGAGAAATGGCTTCGTCGTCGTTTTTTTTATTTACCTTTCTTTCGACAACTCGCTTCCTTTAGACGTGCCGCCATTTCTTGCGCCGCTTCCGCGCGACTTTGCCGCCGCAGCCTTCGCCGCCGCAGCGTTCGCTCCGCGGCCGCCGCCGCAGCTGCCGCAGCGGCGGCGGCGGCGGAAGCTTATTTCAGTGTGTGGCTGTCGCTTTTTCGCGCTCTGCACCGGAAAACGACGGAAGCTCGTCGTTCGATCGGGTTACAACACTTTCCGCTCGCTCGTTTTGCCGCCGGCTTTTTCGCTCAGCGAGATTCACGCAGGTTCGCGCGCGCTGCTGCCGCTGCTGCTACGGCATCGCTGCTACGGCAGCGCATTGCTGGCAGCGCATTGCTGGCAGCGGTGGCGCCGCCTAGCGGCGGTCGCCAGCGCCGCGGCGACGAGCACTTGAGCGACGTCTCCTGCGGCGCTGCGGCGGCGGCGTCGCCGCAGCGCTCTCGCGCCACCTGGCGGCGGTCGCTCTAACGCAAGTGTATCCGCGCTCCTCTGCCTCTCTCTTTCTCTCTCTCCTCGCGGCGGGCGCCTGGCACGCCCGGCGCAGACGTGGATCGATTGCTCGGCGGCGGCGGCGTCTACGGCGCCCAGAGGTCCAAGCCGCAGCCGGGCGTGCTGACGTCACTCGTCCAGTTCAGCTCGCAGACGTCGGTGCAGAGCACGTGTCTGCAGATCACCAGACGACTGGTGAAGAAGGGCAGAGATCATCTCGTCGGCCCCAGAAATCGCAGGGTGCGCAAGCATGCGCGCGCGCGCGCTCGCTCCCGCCGCTCGAGGGCGGCCAGCCGGAGCGTGACCGCGCCACCGCCGCCGCCGCGAGTCTAAAAAGCGGCGACGGCAAATGCGTGCCGCCGCCGCCTTAGACGAATGCGCGCAGCCGCCGCGACTGAGCGCTCTTCTGCGCGCGAGCGCACGATAGAACGGTCACGTGGTCACTCGCTCGTCCGTCCGCTCGCAGGTGCTCGTCTTCATCGACGATCTGAACATGCCGGCCGCCGAGGCGTACGGCGCTCAGCCGCCGCTGGAATTCCTGAGGCAGTTTCTCGATCTCGGCGGCTACTTTGACACGAAGCGACTCGCCTGGAAGGTGCGCCCTCAGGAGCAGAAACGCTCGCGCGCGGTTGCGCCGGCGCCGCTCTTGAGCTCGTGGCGGCGCGGTGGCGATCTCCTTGCGGCGGTGGCGAAGATACCAATCGCGCGGCTAGCGGCCCCGTCGCGCCTTCACACTCTCCGCTCTTTCGGTTTTGGCTGGGGCGCGCGGAGGCGGCAAAAGTGCGGTCGTCCGCCGATCGTGCGACGTGCGTCCGCCGCACTCGGGCCGTCGGGCGCTCGACGCAGCGACGCTGTCGCCTCGGGGCGCGCGTCTTCTGACGTCACGCGGCGTGATTTCGATGACGCGCGAGGTTCGGGCGCCCGAGCCAGCGAGGCCGTCGCCGCCTGCCGCGAACGCACCGCCGGCATTCGCGCCGCCGCCGCCTCTCGTTATCACGCCGCGTGGCGCCCGCTGCGAAGCGGTCGCCGCGCGCAGCGGAGCGACTCACTCGGGTGTTTTTGGTGAGCCGCAACGGCTCGCACTAGCTAAGGCGGTTGCTTTTCGCGACCTCGGTCCCCGAGGTCATGAAAGTTCGAATCCTGTGGTGGGCGCGATCCTTTATTGCCACTGCAAGCGGCGGTGATAGCCGTCGAGGCTCTTCTGTCGCTATACAAAAAGAGGCTGTTTAATCAGCTAGGATTTATTTTGTTTGTTTATTTATTATTTATTCATTTATTTGTTTTGCTTGTTTGTTTCGCGACAGGCTGTCAGCGACGTGACGTTCATCACCGCGTGCGCTCCTCCCGGAGGCGGACGACATCCGATGAACCCGCGTCTGCTCAAGCACTTCTGGTGAGCGAGCGACGCCGGCGTCAGAACGCGGGCGTCGCAGGCGCTCGCTCGCTCACTCCGCCGCCGCCGCCGAAAGCGGTGATTCGGCGAGCGCCGCCAGCAATGGCGGCGCTCGCCGATGGCGCGCACTGCGCTCGGGAGGCAAGAGCAGAGGCGGAGGCGGGAGGCAGGAGCAAAGGCGCGAGGATACTGCGCTCGCACTGCGCCTGCCACCCGAGCGCAGTGTCCTCGCGGCTCGAGCGGATCTGGCGGCGAGCGTGGCGGGGCGAGCGTGGCATGGCGCGGCGAGCGGCGTCGCTGCTGCGACGGCGTAGCGGCGGCGGCGGTGCAGCGGCCTCTCAGTGGCCTCGCTTTTAGCGCACACGGTCACAAGCGCCTTTCGCTAGCGCCGCGGCGACGCCTACGTGGGCGTCGTGTCGCGCGGCGGCGGCGGCGGCACCCACGTGCCGCAGTCGTCGAGGCGCCGCGCCTCGACGGGAGCCGCGTCACGTGCATGTCGTCACGTCGCTTCTGACCTCGCGCAGCATGCTGGCGCTGCCAACGCCGGCGACGAGGTCGCTGCAGCACATCTACCAGGTGCAGCTGGGCAAGTTCCTGCACGAGGGCGACTTCATGCCCGAGGTCAAGGACTCGCTGTTCTCGTTCGTGTCGGGCAGCATTTCGATATACTACCGCATGTGCGGCAGCATGCTGCCCACGCCGGCCAAGACGCATTACACGTTCAACATCCGAGACCTGTCGCAGGTACGGTTCGACCCGACCCGACCCGGAAGTACCAAAGCCGTCGCCGCCGTCGCCGGCGGGAGTAGCGCAGCAGCAGAACAGCCAGTTGACGCTCTCTCTTTCTCTCTCTCTCTCTCTCTTTCTCTCTCTCTCTCTCTCTTTCTCTCTCTCTTTCTCTGTGTTTCTCTCTCTCTCTCTGTCTCTCTCTCTCCCTCTCTCCCTCTCTCTCTCTCTCTGTCTCTCTCTCTCTCTCTCTGTCACTCTCTCTCTTTGTCTCTCTCTCTCTCTCTCTGTCACTCTCTCTCTCTCTGTCTCTCTCTCTGTCTCTCTCTCTGTCTCTCTCTGTCTCTCTCTCTCTGTCTCTCTCTGTCTCTCTGTCTCTCTCTGTCTCTGTCTCTCTCTGTCTCTGTCTCTGTCTCTCTCTCTCTCTCTGTCTCCCTCTCGCGGAATACGCCCCGGCGCTGCTCGGCGCTGCTATTTCGCCGCCCATCCCGTCGCGCCTGCGCGTCGTGACCCTTGACCCCTGGTACCGTTGTCGTTCCTTCTTATTTCTAGAGCTGACGGGGTGTAGTTAATGGTAGAAAATAAATACTGATATTAATATTTGTAATATGTACAATATTATTTGCAATACATGCTGATATCACTGACACGCTAATATAAGCTGATTTAACATCCGATCCGGCGGTTGGACGTGTGACCGATGTGATCAATGCGTCCAGCGTGCACGACATAAATACGTGCGTGAATAAAGAAATATTAGCTAATTTAGCAATTTTCCTTTTATGTAGCGGCTGAAGAGCCTTAACGGCTGCTGTCCCCCACTGCTTGCAGTTGGCACTAAAGGATTGCCCCGCTGCAGGATTCGAACCCACGACCTCCGGTCGCGATGAGCGAGCACCTTACCTCCTGGGCTATCTATCGCGGCCCCTAAGCGCTCGATGATCTGATATGGCCATGCAAGGAGGAAATAACCTTCCATAAAAGGCTAGCCGTAAACTCTGAGGCTCGCATCCTCTGCTTTATCGCCTGCTGCTGCTGCTGGCCGCTGGTTTTGGCGCCCTCCGGCGGCTGCGCCCTCGCGGCGCCGCGTACGGCTCGCGCAGACCCGCGCCCCGTGGCCAGCCGCCGCCGCCGCCGCAACCGCTGCTCACCATCGTCCAGGTCATCCAAGGCCTGACGCAGGCGCACGAAGAGGTGCTCGTCAATCGTGACAATTGCGCGCTGCTGCTTGCGCACGAGGCGACGCGCGTGTTCCACGATCGCCTGACGAACGACAAAGATCGCAGCGACTTTTTCTCCTACCTATCGGAAATGCTGCACGACTACTTCAAGGTGACGTTTCCTGCATGGCCGCCGCTCGCCCTCTTCTTCCTTCTTCTCGTGTTCTCTTTCTTCTTCTTCTCGTGTAATCTTCTTCTTTGTTCTTTATCTTCCGGCGTCTTCTTCTACTTCCGATATCTGCCCTCCGGCGACGTCGAGAGATGCCGCCTTCTTATTATTGTTTTTCTCTTTCTCCTTCTTAGCATTTTTTTCTTCTTATTCTTATTGTTCTTCTTATTGACACGGAGGCCTCGAGGTCACACACGGAGGCCTCGAGGTCACACACGGAGGCCTCGAGGTCACACACGGAGGCCTTGAGGTCACACACGGAGGCCTCGAGGTCACACACGGAGGCCTCGAGGTCACACACGGAGGCCTCGAGGTCACACACGGAGCGCAGCGACGAATGACTCGCCGTTGGAAGGCGCGCGGGCCGCGGCTTCCGCTGGCCTGCGCATGTTTGCGAAATGCAGTGTGCGAAGCAGCGCCGCGAGCCCTTCGGTCGTGGACCACTTTCAATCGTCCCAAGGACTTTTAGTAACGCGGCGCCGAGATGGTAGCAGGCTGCGCGGGTGGACGCCGCCGCCGCCGCCGAGCGAGGCGGACGAGGCGGAAACGCGTCTCTCGATCTCGTTTGTACGGCGAGCAGACCTCAATGGCCGATTTCGCGGCTTTCTGCGTGCGTCTCTCCCTCTTTCTATCTACGTAAATTTAATACTATGCACTTCCAAGTTTACACACTAGTTAAATACACAGGTCTGCTTACTATGTCTAGATATATACAGTCCTTACACTGTTGCATATATGCACACCTGTATAGGTGCGTGCAGTACAAGATAAATACAAATATATATCTGTCCCTCCCTCTCTCTTCCTCTCTCTCTCTCTCTCTCTCTCTCTCTATATATATATATATATACATATATATATATATATTTTTCTCTCTATATATATTTTTTTATCTCTCTCTATAGAACTGGTTTATTAAAATATTAGAATTTAGCATATTGCATTAGCCGGACGAGCCCTGCTCTGCCGGGGCCACGAGGGCTACCCGCGACTCCCGCCGGTTCCGGAACAGGGACCGCGCGTCTTCCGACCCGGAAATGACGTCCGAGACGCTCTAGCCGCCACAGCCGCCAATTCCGTGCGCGCGCTGCCGAGGCCCGCCCGGCAGGCTTCGTTATCCGGCCGCCAGCCGCCCAGAGCATTGACTACGAAGGGCCTCACCCCTGCTGTCCTGTAGCTAGCGGTCAGGAGAGACCGGGCTATGGCCTCGTGCTTTTAATGTGCACGTGCATGTATGTATGTACGCATGTATATCTGTACATACAGTGTAGATATATGCACGCACACAGTGCCTTATTACTCACGTTTTAAACATGGTGTGTGTGCGCATAGGTATGCACATAGATATACTGTAAATATATTTGCACACAAAAGAGCTACTTACTATACTTTTCTCTCTGCAAAACTGCGTGTATACTTTATACTTTTATTCTATTTCTGCCTACGTGCTTTTAGGGTTCGCCTTTACTTACCCAATTGTGTTTCGTGGTATTTGCCTCTTCTTTCTGCGAGCTGTTAATTTGTAGTTGGATATTTATTATTCTCTCGCTGATTATCAGTTTCGAAAGAAGCTGATAAATTAAAGTTACTTAAAATAAGCTTAGAAGCTTCTGTGCCCGCCCAGACTTGATTAGACACTGCTAGTAAAGATTTGTTTAAGTATACACGCACACATTTGCATGCACCCGTACACGCCCCGGCTCTCGGCGCCGCACGTTAAACGAGTCACCGAGACGCAACGTGTCCCACGTTGCGTCTCGGTGCGGAAAGCGAGTCGCGCACGCGGACGTCACGTGCGAGCTGCGAGCGCCCGTGCAGCAGCCGCCGCCGCCGCCGAATGATCGTCTTTCTTTCCTGCTTGAAGGTGAACTGGACGGGCGAGGACCTGATGAGGAAGCCGCTCGTTTTCGGCGACTTTTTCAGCATCGACTCCGGCGCCGACCGGACGGGTGCGCCGCGACGCATCTACCGGCCGAGCGGCGACGCATCGAAGCTCGTGCACATCCTCGAGGAGTACTACATGCGCCAGCAGCTTGGCAGCGCGCAGGTGCGAGCCGCCGCTCTGCGCGCAGCAGCGCCGCCGCCGCCGCCGCGGTGCGACGCGCCGAAGCTGCGACGCGCCGAAGCGCGCTGCTCGCTTGGCTCGCGAACTCTAAACTCGGGCGGTGGCGGCGGCGTCGCTGATAATCCTCGGTCGGTCGGTCGGTCGGTCGGTCGGTCGGCGCGAGACGCCGTCTGCTGCTCTTGCGCCGACGCTGACTGCTGCACGTAACTGCGAGCGTAACTGCGTAACTGCGCGTGCGTCGCGAGCTGTCGCTCTCGACGCACGTCTCAACGGATGCCACCTGAGCACCTTGGCGTCCTCGTACGAACGTCGGGAGCCGCGCTGCTGCTGGCTTTTTACGCCGAACCTTCTCTCGGACAGAAGCGACGACATGCGCGGCGTCGGCGGCGTCGTCGGCGTCGCGACTTACGTAGCACCGTCGACGTCGCTCCCCTAACGTTTGGCTGCCGCTACAGGTGCACAAGATGGTCTTCTTCCGCGAGGCGGCGCAGCACGTGACGCGCGCAGTGCGCGTGTTCCGGCAGCCGGCGCGGCACCTGCTGCTCGTCGGCGTCGACGGCACTGGCAAGGCCACGTGCGTGACACTCGCCTGCTACATCGCCGGCTGCGAGCTCTACCGGCTGACGATGACGCGCGGCTACGGGCTGACCGAGTTCCGCGAGGACCTCAAGAAGGTCTTCCACATTGCCGGCAGCAAGGGCAAGAGCGTCGTCTTCCTGCTCGTCGACAGCGACATCGTCAAGGTGCCGGCGGCGGCGGCGTACGTGGCGGCGGCGACGTAGGCGCACGCGCAGGCGCTTTGAGAGGACGCGAGCGCCGGGTGCGGCGTGCTGGCGCTGCCGGGCGCTCGGGGCCCCGGCAGAAGCGGGTGCGTCAAGCGCCGGCGGCGGCGCCGGCGGCGGTGACGGCGACTTCCGCTTCGTCTGCTGCTGCGCTTCGCGCCGCCTCGAGAGGCCGCGAAGCGCAGCAGCTCCCGCTCCGGCTCGAAGGTCACGCCTGGCTCAAAGGCCAAAGGTCGCGAAAGGCGCCAAAGTTCGCCGCGTCCGCTGTTTTCCGTTCAGGAGACGTTCCTCGAGGACATAAACTGCATACTGAACTCTGGCGAGGTGCCGGGCCTGTTCGACAACGAGGAGACGGACGCGATCGTGATGGAACTCAAGCAGGAAGCCTCGCAGAAAGGAGTCGCCGACACTCGCCACTCGGTGTACGAGTACTTCGTCCAGGTACGCGCACCGCCCTCTCTCTCTCTCACTCTGTGTGTGTGTGTGTGTGTGTGTGTGTGTGTGTGTGCGTGTGTGTGTGCGTGTGTGTGTGCGTGCGTCTCTCTCTCTCTCTCTCTCTCTCTCTCTCTCTCTCTCTCTCTCTCTCTCTCTCTCTCTCTCTCTCTCTCTCTCTCTCTCTCTCTCTCTCTCTCTCTCTCTCTAGTCCCAACGTGCGCGCCCGATCAATGAGCGTTCGGCGAATTATTCGCACGCTTGTAATTGGCGGCTCGTCCGTCGGCTGGCGAAGATTGCGACTGCGTATTTGTGACACCCGGCCGGGCGCGGCGACGATTACGGCAGTGAACGCGCAAGCGCCTTCGCTGCTGGCGACGGCGCAACGGCGCTTCCTCTGCAGCAGCCGCCGCGCGCACGCAGAAGAGACGCTGCCGACGTTCACCGTTTGCGTCGTCGCCGTCGCCTCCGCCGCCGCCATTGTCTGGCCGCCATTGCTTGCAGAGGGTGCGTCGCAACTTGCACATCGTGCTGACGATGAGTCCGGCGGGCGCACGCTTCCGCCAGCGCTGCCGCGCCAATCCGTCGCTGGTCAACTGCTGCGCGATCGACTGGTACGACGAGTGGTCGGAGGAGGCCATGCTGGCGGTCGCCGCCGCCTACTTGCCGGCGTCCGGCTTCGACATTTCCAGCAAAGCGAACGCCGAGGTGAGTCGTCGACCGCTCCGGCACGCCGAATCGGTGCCGAGTCTGGTGCCGCTGCCGCCGCCGCCGCCGTCGCCGCCTTGTCGAGGCGACGGCGGCTTCGCGCCCTCCTCCAGCGACGTTCGCTCGACGGACGACGTCCGTCCTCTTTCTGGAAGCTCCGACGCTTGAGCGCCGGAAGCTCTGACGCTTGAGCGCCGGAGCTTAGCCGTCTCGAGCTCTCGGCTCCTCCGCGCCCCTTCCGCGCCCCTTCCGCGCCCCTTCCGCGCCCCTTCCGCGCCCCTTCCGCGCCCCTTCCGCGCCCCTTCCGCGCCCCTTCCGCGCCCCTTCCGCGCCCCTTCCGCGCCCCTTCCGCGCCCCTTCCGCGCCCCTTCCGCGCCCCTTCCGCGCCCCTTCCGCGCCCCTTCCGCGCCCCTTCCGCGCCCCTTCCGCGCCCCTTCCGCGCCCCTTCCGCGCCCCTTCCGCGCCCCTTCCGCGCCCCCTCCGCCCCCCCTTCCGCGCCCCTTCCGCGCCCCTTCCGCGCCCCTTCCCCGCCCTTCCGCGCCCTTTCGCGCCCCTTCCGCGCCCCTTCCGCGCCCCTTCCGCGCCCCTTCCGCGCCCCTTCCGCGCCCCTTCCGCGCCCCTTCCGCGCCCCTTCCGCGCCCCTTCCGCGCCCCTTCCGCGCCCCTTCCGCGCCCCTTCCGCGCCCCTTCCGTGCCCCTTCCGCGCCCCTTCCGCTTCCGCCAGGACTCCGCTCCGCCTCCGCTCCAGGGTCTGAAGGAGACGGTGAGCCGCATGTGCGTCAGCATGCACAAGCGAGTCGTGGACGAGGCGCGGCGGTTCTGGGAGGAGGCGCGCCGCCATCACTACCTCACGCCGAGCGCCTACCTCGAGTTCATCAAGATCTACGCGAGCACGCTACAGCGCAGCCGCGACGCGTTCCTGAGCGGCCGCCAGCGGCTGCTCGTCGGCCTGGCCAAGCTGAGCGAGGCCAACTCGCTCGTCGGCGTCATGCAGGACGAACTCGTCGGACTGGGCCCCAAGATCGAGGAGAAGGCCAAGGTCAGTCAGAGCGGCGCCGCCCGGCGGCGAGAGCGGGCGAGCGGAGCGGAATAGGAGCAGACGGCGAAGCTGCGCTGTGCGACGCGGTTGTGCGATGTGCGATGCACCGGTTCTGCCTTGTGGCCGCAGGACACGGAAATGCTGCTGCAGCAGCTGGAGAAGGATCAGGGAGCGGTCGACCAAGTCCGCGAGATAGTCGCCCGCGAGGAGGCGCTGATGCAGCAGGAGACCAAGATCGTCGAGGACTACGCCAACGTGAGTGGATTCGCTCGCCGCTGCGCTCTGCTCTGCTCCGCTCCGAGCTCTGCTCCGCACCGCCTCGATGCTGCCCTAATACCGCGGCTGCGCTCGAGGCGAGGGAGCTCGATGCGGCGCACTCAATTGACAAGTTCGGTTCTCTGAGTGACGCCGTTCGCCGCCGTTCGTCGCGCGCAGGAATGCGAGCGCGACTTGGCGGAGGTGACGCCGGCACTTCAGAACGCCACGAGCGCTCTAAACGCTCTGGTGAAGTCGGACATTGCCGAAATCAGGTGCTGAGCGATTGGCGAGCGTCATCGCGTGGCGTTCCTTCTTCCGCCGTTTTCCGTCGAACCTTTCGTCTAATCCTTGCGCGCTCGCCGCCTTCCTCTCTCCCTCGCGCGCGCGCCCGAGAGCGGCGTTCATCGTCTGGGCGCTTCTCGCGGTTTCTCGTGGTTTCTCGCTGTGAATCGCTCGATCAGTCGCTGCCTGCCTGCCCGCGCCTCCTACGCCTCGCAGGGTGTACGCCAGCCCGCCCGAGCTCGTGGTGACGGTGATGGGCGCCGTGCAGACGCTGCTCGGCGACGAGAAGCCCAGCTGGAAATCGGCCAAGCAGCTGCTTGGCGAAATCAACTTCCTGTCCATGCTCGTCAACATCGACAAAGACAACATACCGGAAAAGGCAAGCGGCTCCTCCCGCGAGACTCTCGTTTCGCTTTCTCTTTCTTTTTCTTTCTTTCTTTCCTTCTTTTCGTTCTCGTTTCGCTTCCGCTTCCGTTCCGCCCGAGTTCCGCCCGAGTCTCCTTTCCCATCGCATCGCTCTGCGGCGGCTAACTGCATGCGACATAACCGCATCGCTCTCGAGGCGAGCGGAAGAGGGCGCGAAGCCCGTCATTGCTCTGCCGCTGCTGCCGCCGCCACCGCCGTCGTCGTCGTCTTGGCGGCGTCTCCTTCGAGTCTCTGGCGAGCTCGCGAAATGAGCCCGCGAGCCGAAATGAAATGAGCCCGCGCCCGAGGCGAAATGAAATGAGCCCGCGCCCGAGGCGAAATGGAATGAGCCCGCGCTCTCTCGCTCTCTCACGCCGCCGCCGCCTCGCGGCGGCACGCACGCACGCGCAGGTGTTCAAGAGGCTGAAAAAGTACACGAGCCGGCCCGAGTTCAGCCCGGAAAAGGTGGGCGCCGTGTCGGTGGCATGCAAATCCATGTGCCAGTGGGTGCAGGCGCTCGAGCACTTCCACCACGTGTTCAAGATGGTGAAGCCCAAGCAGCGAAAGGTCGACGAGGCCAAGGAGGCGCTGGGCATCGCGCAGCAGAACCTGCAACAGAAGCGGGCCAGCCTCGCCAAGGTGCCTGCAAGCTCTGCTCCCAGCTCTTCTGCTCCCAGCTCTTCTGCTCCCAGCTCTTCTGCTCCGCGCTCAGCTGTTCCACGCTCTGCTGCTCCCCACCGCTCTGCTGCTCCGCGGCTCTGCTCCGCGCTCTGCTGCTCCTCGCTCTGCTCTGCGCTCTGCTCCTCGCTCTGCTCCGCCACCGACGGCGCGCGCGACTGGAGCCGCCGCTGCCGCCCCACGCTCGCCGCTGCCGCCACGTTGCCCGTTCGTTGGCGCCCCGCAGATCGTCGATCACCTGCGCATGCTGCAGCAGCAGTACCAGGACAGCGTCAGTCAGCGCGAGTCGCTCAAAGAGCGGAAGCGGACCACGGCCGTGCGGCTCGAGCGAGCCGCTGTGCTCACGAACGCGCTGGCGGACGAGAAAGTGAGCGTCGTGCCGCCGGCGCTGCTGCGCCGCCGCGCGTCCCGTGCGCTCCGCGCCGGACGGACCGTCGATGGACCGTCGTCGTCGGAGCTCCGGAAGACGCGACGTCAGCGTCGACGACGGTCCTGAGACGACTCTGCGAATCGGCAGGCCGAAGCTCGCGAGTAACGATCGCGTAAACGAGTTCGCGAAATGCGCAGAAACGCGTTCTGAGCGCACCCGCCGAATTTCTCTGAGTCCGGCGCGCGTGCTCGCTCTATCTCTCTCTCGAGAAAAAAAAGGAAAAGAAAGATGGGGACTCGAGAGCGAGTCCCGTTACCGATTGGTCCAGTGCGAGCTGCTGGCTCAATCGAGCGTGAGTTCCGGTTCCGGTTCTGGCGATGAGGAGAACATTTCTCGCCAGCGCGCAAGCGAAGCGCCGTGCGAGGCTACCGATTTGAGCTCGCTTGAGGTCGACTTGAGTTCGCTTTTAGGCAGCTGCTAACCCGAGCGTCCGATCGCGGCTCGCCGGAGACGCCGCGCTCGCATCCCGCCCGCAGCGCAGCGTCGCCGCGCCCGAGCGCCATCGCACTCTCGCGCTCCGGAAGTTCAGGTGCGCTGGGAAGAGTCGGTCGACGAGCTGGACCGGAAGATCGACGGTATCGTCGGCGACACGCTCGTCTCTGCGGCCGCCGTCGCCTACTTCGGCGCGTTCACGGTCAAGTACCGTCAGACGCTCGTCGACGACTGGAAGCGCATGTGCGCTCAGGCGGCGCTGCCGCTGTCTGGCGCCTACGACTTCGTGCGCGACCGTGTGTCGGCGAACGACGTGCTTCGCTGGCACACGGAAGGCCTGCCGCAGGACCGCAACTCGGTGGAGAACGCCATCATCGTCAAGAACAGCTTCAAGTGGCCTCTCATGATCGACCCGCAGGGCCAGGCTTACCAGTACGCCGCCGCCGCCGCCGCCGCCTCGTCAGACGCCGCGGCAGACGCTTGCTCCTTATTTTATCATTATTTGCTCCTTATTTTATTATTATTCGCTCCTTATTTTATCATTATTCGCTTCTTATTTTATTATTATTATTCACTCCTTATTTTATTATTATTCGCTCCTTATTTTATATTATATACTCCTTATTTCGCAGCTTCAGGCTCTTCTCGTTTCCTCCGCCCCCATCCCGAAGTAGTCACCTCCGTCCTGGAGTAGTCTCTTCCACCGTGGAGTTGAGCGGGGCACCGCGAGACGAAACGCTTGTGTCGAGGAGTGGTGGGTGGGCTTTCCTCTGCTAACGATACCCACGGGCCTTAATTTTGCCTAAGCACTGCCGGCAGGCTGATAGGCATGCTTCGCGCGCGCGCGCTCTGGGCGGCTCCGTGCGCTAGCGTCGCCAAAGCCGCCAAAAGCATGGGAACTTTTCGACGCCATTCGGCGACTTCTATCTCGTTTCGACTTTACTTGGACTTAATTTCGGCAATTTATATTCGCGAATCGGCTTTAAATGTAGCGCGCTAGAGGATCCAAGTATGCAGCCTCGATGGCCTAATTGGACAACGTTGGCTCGGATTATCGAGTTGGCAGCTTCGGCTCGTTGCCCAGATGAAATACCGTCTCCACCGAATCCCGCAGCTTCCGGCGGAAGTTGCACGTCGCAGCGCTGCGCGCCGGGCGCCCGCGCGAACGCTAGCGGCGCCGCTTGACGTGAGCGACGCTTGGCGCGCCGGGGCGGTGAGCGTGGGACGGTTAGTGCGGTCGCGCCTAAATGCTGCGCTCCGGCCGCACGCCAACCTCAACTTCCGGGCCAACGCCAGCAATGGACATCGTGTGGAAATGGAGTCTAAGCTTTCGCGTCGGGTCCGGCTCCTTCTCCGCACGTCGTCCGTCGAACGATAGACGAGCCAAAAGTGTTTATGCATCTCTCCGCTCTCTCCGCTGTCAGCTGGATCAAGGAGACGGAAGGTCAAAGGTTGATCGTGGCCGACATCGACGACGTCAACTACATGCGGTCGGTGGAGCGCGCGATCCGCGTCGGCGACCCGATCCTGCTGCTCAAGGTCACCGAGGAGCTCGACCCGTCGCTCAAGGCCGTGCTGCAGCGCGAGACGTTCACGAGGTCGGGCACGGAGATCATCAAGCTCGGCGACACGGAGATCGAGTACAACCAGAACTTCCGGTGAATTTCCGGCGCCGCGGTCCGCGCGGCCCTTCCACTCCCGCTGCGCCGCCGCCGCCGCGCGGCGCAAATGCGCAGGGAGATGAGGAGGAGGAGGAGAAGGAGAGAGGAAGCGAGAAGGAGAAGCGAGGCGCGTGCTCCTCGCTGCGTCGCTCGCGGCCCCACGGACCGCCTAGCGGCGGCGACGCAGCAGCGCCTCTAGCGGCGACCGCCCGCGCGCGCCAGGCTCTACATGGTGACGTCGGCGAGCAACCCGCACTTCCTGCCGTCGGTGGGCATTCTGGTGACGGTGATCAACTTCACGGTGACGTTCGAGGGCCTACAGGAGCAGCTGCTGTCCACCGTCGTGCGACAGGAGCGGCCCGCCCTCGAGCTGCAGCGTTCCGAGCTGCTCAGCAGCATTTCCGGAGACGCCAGCGCGCTCAAGGAGCTGGAGGACAAGTCCCTCAGCCTGCTGCAAAAGTCCGAAGGTGTCCGCAGGCGGCGGCGGCGGCGGCGCGGCGGCGGCGCACGGTGCGTCGGGCTCCGCCGATGGCTCCGCAAAGCCGCCATTCGACGAGCTGCCTCACTCTGAAGACTCGTCGCGAACGGAGCAGAGCGCGGCAAGAAAGAAGGGGACATTGAGAGAAAAAGATGGCGCGAGCAAGATGGCGATTGAAGAGGAGAAAGAAGGCGAAAGGACACTGGCAGAGAGGCGCTGCGAAGAAGAAAAATATTACAAATTATCAATATAAAAGTAGGCAATTTAATATTCTTACATAAATATAATCAATATAGAAACATATACATTATAATAAGAATAATATTAATACGTACTATTCAATATATTACATTATATCCTACGCGTAATATATAATATATATATATATATATATATGCGTATTAAATCTTATTAAATAATATCATTACTTTATTATTTAATTAAAATTACATTATGTGATTACGTTGTTACTATGCAATTCTTATAAAAATATTATTATATATTATATTAGTAATTTTAATTGCGAAATTTGTAATTTATATTATTTATACATTCCATGTAATATATAGTGTGTATATATATGCGTATACAATAATATTAAGTATTATTATGATATTATTTAATTTAATATCACATTATATTATTACGTCGTTATTAGTTAATTATTACAATAATATAATTATATAATATTTGAGTAATTTTAATATTATCGATCGAGAAACAGATGGCGAGCAAAATGGCGAGTGAAGAGGAGAAAAGAGCACAAACGAGAAGAGAGAGGGGGAGAGAGGCAGAGCGCGAGGAAGAAGAAGAGAGAACGCAGAGGAGAGAAACGAGGCGAAGAAGAAGAAGAGAGAAACGAGGAGAGACAGGGAAATGGAGCGAGAGGAAGAAATGGAGCGAGATAAAAGAGAGGGCGTCA